>VZUA01081749.1:93166-128968 GCA_013401035.1 Horornis vulcanius | reverse complement strand
CAAAATGCAACTTTTATTTTGACTTCCCTGGCAGATGTGCACATCATCTTTATGGTGTGAAATGTAGCTCTGTCTTTGGGAAAATGTCAGAGACAATTGTGTTATTGAGGAAATGTCAGACACAACTTCAGGCCTAAAGAAATGTACAGAACCCTCAGTTCTGCGCCGAGGTCTGTGGCAGGAAAACTTTTCTATCAATAGTGTTGAGCCTTGGGTTTTTTCATGTTGAGTGGGGATGCTGTAATATGGGGAAACACAGTCTCTTGCAGCAGAGCAGCAGCATGGTGTGAATGAGGGCTGGGACACAGCTCATCAGCAGCTGTGTGGTGGCCCTGCAGGCAAAGGCCCAAACTAACCCAGCATGTCTCACATTTGCTTCAGGCCCTGATCCCCAAGAAGGTCAGTGCCTGTGGCTGAGTTAAGGCTCCAGAGACTTGTTAGGCTGCATTAACACGTTTCCAGGACTGAAACTGCAGGGAACACATAGGGTGGCTCTTACCTGAACCGAATTTGATCATTTCCTACATGAAAGATCTTCTTAAATATATACTAAAAGTATATATAAATTTCTAAATATATAAAACCCCTTGGTTGAGACATTTTCTCTGCACTGCCACAGTGGCATAAAGAGGACTGAGAATACCTCAGAGCCAGCCTGGCTTCTCTATGAGATTTCTGTTTTTCTAACTCCATCCAACAGGCTCCTTGCACTATGGACACAGTACTGTTGGTGTTTCCTGTCCCTCCACTACTCCTTTAAAGAGCTGCTCAGTGCATATTGACTGGCTGCCTTCCCATGAGGCACATCTACAAGGAGCCTTCTCCACAGTGCAAAGCAAGGCCCCAGTAGAGAGGCAGAGAAGCCAAACCCCACCTTTGGGGCTCCAAACAAGAGAGGTGAATTGTGCCTGGGAAATGCTGGTGCTCCCTGGAGACAACCACCTTCTCTTAAATTCTGCAGCTTCGGTCCTTCTTAAGGTTAATCCTGCAAGAAGGAAGGGAAAAGATTGATTATGCAATTATTTGCAACTTTGAGTTACAGAGGTGCTATTTGCATATTGCAAAGAGGGCTGCATAAGTATTTACCCAGACAGAATCCGGCTTCCTGCAGTTACATGAATTTTTGTAATGTGATCAGTTTATGCTGAAATTATATGATGTTGGGGCTGCAGTTGTAGGGGAGGGAATTAGATGCCTCAAGGTATTCCTTTTCATACTATATCCCTAATCCTCCATAGTTTGTTCCCTGGGAAGTATAACTTTAAAAAATATTTGTTTCTTTTGACAGAGTGGTGCTCGAATCAATATTTCAGAAGGCACTTGTCCAGAGAGAATTGTGACAATAACAGGCCCAACAGATGCAATTTTTAAAGCTTTTTCTATGATTGCACTAAAATTTGAAGAGGTAAGCAAATAATTTTTTTCCTCTCTTCAAGTTGAAATACAAACACTTTGAATTTCCTCATGTTTGCTTTAATGTTAAATAGGATTTGTTTAATGTTCTATTTAATAGCAATGAAAGTGGTTATATTTTTATAAATGCTTTCGGCAGCAATGCTGAAGAAAAATAATGGGTCAATTTACAAGATGTTTGATCATTTCTTTTGCTTTTTGGAGGCTTCAGGGAAAAGCAATTGCTTCTATTAATCTGTGCTAATAGTAGGAAAAATGTCTTGGAAAAATTCTATTCCCATTGTGGGTTTGATTTGAAAAGAGTAATTGCCTAACTTTTAAGTCTCTTTTTGTATCAATCCAATTGGTATTGATGTAAACATTATATATGTCAAAATGAATATATAACCCATTTAACTAGAATTTTTTTATTTTAAAAACAAACTATGTGGTTACCAATTGCCACATTTAAGCCTTGTCTTTTAAAACCAGTTAAAGTAAAGGCACTCAGAGTAAGTAAGGGAAGAGCTCAATTCACTGTAGACTAAGTGTTCTATGCAGATATGTATCTAAATTGCTGAGATTTCCTTCAGTTTCATCAACCAGCTACAATTAGTTACGGTCACCATTTTAATGGAGAACCTCACAGAAAAGGCAGCAGAGTACAGAACATGAACCCTGGTCACTCTGGAGAGGATTTAACTCCCTTTACTTTTGAAAATCGTATGTCTAGTCCAGGCAACTCTCCTGTCCTCTCTGGAGAGGCAGATGCCCCTGCAGGAAGCAGTCCGCCTTCTCCTAAAGGAGGAGCTTGCAGACAGGTAGAGTGAGTCACCTGCAGCAGGAGCAAAGGGCAGGGTCTCTCCAGAATGGATTAAACTAGAGGGATGTTAATCCCTTTCTTAAGAGTTCTTATTTCTCCAAGTCACCATGGTTAGTCTCCACATCTCCCCACAGCACAGGGAGATGGTGAAATTGATGAGAACTGTCAGCATATGCCTTTACTTGCACATGGCAATTGGTCAAGTTTAGAGCAACATGACTAGAAGAGAGTTCATAAGTCACTAGATGCAGTTGTCTTCTAGAATCAGCTGTATGTCTTGAACTTGCAGCTTCACAGTATGATCAAAAACTAGTTAGATTTTTTTTTTCTATTTCCTGATACTGGGTCCACAACTTCAGGTCTCTGATAATTAGACACTTTCTTTTCACTCCTCACCTGAATTTATTCGTGAACAGTTCATGCAGCTTTGTTTCTATGCCAGCACTGGCCATTAGTTTAGATAATTCCTGCCTTTCCATCCCTGAGGATTCCCTTTCTAAGTGTATATATCGAAACTGATTTTGTCCTTGTACAGCCTTGCTTTTGCCAGAGAGAGGGATCCAAGCACAGTCTTTCAGAGGATGCATTCCCCACCTCTCTCGTGACGCTAGTTGTCCCTTTCCACCTTTTTCTGGTTACATTTTATGTTAAACGTCTGCGTTAGTTGTGGACAGGTTGCAAATGAAGTTCCACAAAGGCTTATTTAATGGCATTAACTGTCCCCTGTCCTACTTATCACGCTGTCATATCCCTGCCACTGCTGGAAATGCCTCACCTCCTACTAGTGTAATGCTTTGCACACACCTGTGCTTTGCCTGGTGAGTGCTGGGTGTCCCCAGCTCCTGCTCAGGTGTTTTCACCTCTTCACTCTTGGCAAACATTCCTGCCACGCTCCAGACAATTTTTTTTTAATACTGCAAGTGTTAATCCCATTTATATTTCTTCAATCCTTCATGGCTTTTCAGATTTTCCTGTGTGATATTTCAAGCTTTCAGTATGTTGATAAAATGTCTTCGTTTTGTGTCATGGCACATTTTATAAGAATGCTTGGGGGGAGTTGCCAGTTATTAATGAAATAATAATGGTTTTGAGGTTTAAGCCTGCAGAACCACACAAGTAATTCTGTCTAACCCAATTTCAAAACCTCCTATTGTCATCTCTTTCTCCTCTTCATCTCCTGCCCATCACGGACCAATCCCTNGATGCAAATCCAACCCCCAACACTGTTTCTTCTAGTTTAAGAGGTAGTTTGGTGTACAGTGCTGTACCCTCCAGTCCACAGAATCCTGGAGAGAGCAGTGTCTCTGCTCTCTACAGGAAAAACATGTTCCTCATCCTGTAAAATGCTGAGAGAATCATTAGCACAGATAATCCCTGCGAGTTCCCACCAAAATGAGTACCCAGTGGAAATAATGCTGCATTTTTCATACAGACATCAAACACTGCACGGCATCAGATCCCCAGCTCACCACCCAATGCGATGTAGTCTTTGAAAGTGCTGTAGGTAGCAATATGCAAAGAAAGCTGAAATTCAAGCATCTGGCTGGATTTTGTGCTTATTTGTGCTTGCAGGTTTTAGAGGGTAGCCTGAGCTCTTCATGTGAGCATTAGCAAAGGAGTGTTGGCACTCCCTGCAGATCGAATACTGCTCTGAAATATCTGTATTTAGTTTTTAACATAATTGGTTTGTAGAATATTTAAAAGAACAGCAGTAAAGAAATATGTATATGTAATACATATTGTATATATAATACTTTATATATATAATCAGTTGAGTTTCCTATAAATCTTCCTGCCAATAAAATGAGGTAACTGTAATGCTCTGGAGGAAAATAAAGTGCTGTTTCAAAAATTACAAATTAGCTAGCTACCAAGCGCTATTTTTCATGCATATCTTTTTTGCTGGTGATTTCTTCAGCCATTTAAAAAATTCAGTCCAGCTCTTGTTATTGCAGCTATGTTGAAACAGAAGAAAAAAGATGCATGTGTGAGACCGCTGCTTTGAGTGATCTTTTTGGTGTTGGTTATGCATGCCCACATGAAGACCTTGGACCCTTAATTTCCACCCTTCAGCTGTATACCTGGAGATAAGCAGGTCTAGGAAGTCCTAGAATGCTTTTCTTATGTTAGTAAAAATTTCAAAATGTGTCAGATAGAAACATGAGAAAAGTTATGTTTGTCTTGTGGTTGCTCTGTAGCCTTATATAGCTCTGCTTTGACAGCCTTCCTAATGGAAGTTACTTTTCTAGCAATCTTACGATGAATTTCCAAGCTAAGTAGGTATTTGCATAAATACCTAAAATGTTCACTGCAGGGGAGAAAGAGAGTTGTTAGAAAATGACATGAACCCAGGCAGACCACTGGAATTGCAAGAGGGGACATTTTAGTGCAGTCATTTTTGGACTGGAGGCTGATACCCAAGAAATGCAGCTGTAACTTTACTGGTGAGTGGGGCAGCTCTAGCTTTGCTCGTAAGTCTGCATAATCTTCTGAAAGCACATGGTACTTAAGCACTGGAATAACCAGCAGGCACAGCTCAGTAATAAGACCTTCTCCAGATAAATAAGAATAGGGGTTTTTGAATCCTTTTTCCTCTGTAAACATCTATAAAAAACTTGCTCAGCTCTAGGAGGAAGGAGAAAGGGAAGGTGATAAAAGAAATCAGGGTGATGCCTTTCTGACAAACATTAATTCTTGCCTGTACAACTGTGGTCAGTCCTTTGGTGATCATTTCAAAGTGAGGAGCCACGTCACAGAATCCTCCTTGCTGTGAAAACTGGACATTTTAACATTTCCTTTGAAACCAGAAAAGAAGAATTTTGTTAGTTTTTTTTTTTTCCTTAGAGGTTTGGTAGATTTCTGAGCTGCCAGGTTAGCTTGTCTTAGGAAGTGCTATAACTCTGGGACACCAAGAGCTACGGACACTGCTGGCTCTTCAGCACTTCCAGGCTCCCAGTTAGCCTGTCTTGGCTGAGGAGCAGCCCACTGAGCAGGGAGAAAGCCACACAAGGTCCAGCTGTAGTGTCTACCAGAGCCCTGAAGAAATAGATGTACTGCCACAAAAAGTTAGAGGTTAAATAAATAGGAATCTCCCAGTTTGAAAGATGACTGTTCTGTGGGAAAGTCTCCAGCCATCCATACTCAGAAGCCTGCAGTTCTGAAGGGGATTATTTTTCTGCTTGTTTCTCCTTTGTCATATTTTAAGCTGGAATAATTCCTGTATGCACTCCATGCTGCTGAGCACCCATGTTTGGATTCTGCTCTTCTTAAATGATGAGGACAAAATAAAAAGAGCAGTGGCTTCCAGTTCCTGCAAAGTGCTTTTGAAGGCAGAAAGTTCCATGAAGGCTTCGAGGCCAGGCTACATATGTTATGGAAGTAGGAGACATTATTAAGTTTTATGCTGTGTGGCTGAAGAGGATTATTCAGCTACATGAGCCTCCACCTGACACAAACATGATACAGTGAGATGGCATCTTCCAGCTGAAAAATCAGCGTAACTTTATCTCAGATACATGGGTATTGCAAAATTCTGTTATCCCTCTGGCTTTATTTTGGATTGCAGCCTCTCACTGACACAGCCACTAAACAGAATGTGAGTTACTACTGGCTGGCAGAGGAATGATTTGACAGCTGTCACATGCAGCAATGCTTTGTTCCATTCAAGATTTTATTTTCTTCTCTTTTATGCTAATTAAGGTTATACCAAGCCTTTTCTTGGATGGAAGAATGCTGCCATCACAGTTGGAGTGGTACTGTAGGAATCAGTGCTGGTGTCACTAGCCTCCCACACTGGTTCAGTGAGACATGCAGAGTTGCTTGAAGTGCTGAATAGTTTTGTTGTTGGTTGGTTTTGTAATAATTTGGGGTCCTGATTGCACAATATAGGCCCTTTTTTTTTTGAAGTGGTAGTCTTTATAAGCGTAGGAAATCACATCAGTTCTGTCTGCTGGAGCTCTTGTTGCATCATAAATGACTTAATAGGAAATGCATGTTTTCTCATTCCTGTCCTAATCTTTTGGTAACATTCCTGTGGAGAGTATAATAACTGTGCCGTGCCATCTCATGGGTCAGTCTTCTCAGCTCATAGCTAGTGTTACCAAAACACTCTGAAATTCTCATGAGCTGTTGTTCAGCTGCAGTGCAGCTTGTAGCTATTTTTTTTTTCATCCTAAGTTCCCTCAAAGCATGGCACTGATCAGTGGCAAGATAAGCTTTATCTTTTTCTCTGTGATGAAGTTTTTAGAGGGATTGTTTTGTCTTACCTACAAGGCTTTGAACAAACAAAATATATTTAAAAGAATTTAAACCTTGCAACAAGGAGTGCTTATGGGAGTGTGTAATGTAGTCTCATTGGATAGTGGGATACACAAATGTATGTTACATTACCTGGACACAGGCAATTACAGTTCTGCTGAGCTTTTTGTACACTGGTTACATAACCACAATGGAAAAGATTTTAGAAATTGTGTAGTGCTACAAATATTTGTGGACCTGCTGCGAAAGAGAAATTAAATCTAGACGGCGGCAGAAGACATCAAAATCATCTTATTTTCTCTGCTTCAGATTATTCACATGTTCTTTGTCATTCCTGTTTTTACTGTTTTCCTTTGAATCAAATCTGGGAAGAGACATGTGAAAGGAAGAGACATATTACACAGTGTAAATTTTCTAACTGTGGTGGTGAAGAAGAGACCAAAGCAGACTGAAACAGGTTTTAGAAGCCTGTGAATCTGAAAGCCTCTTCGCCTTTTCCACTTGTTTTGGCTGATCTAACGGCAGACACCACCTCCTTCTCCTCCTAGTCCTGCCCTCTGGTCCCACAGCACAGGTCTTGCCATGCCAGACATCAGAAGGGTTCCTCTGCCACAAGCCGCCTCATGCTTACAGTGTATCACTGGCAGAGCTGCTGTGGGCTTTCCTTACCGCAAAAACCAGCAAAGGCTGGTTGCACATTCCCCAGGTCTCCACAGACAGCCTGGGTTTTTGCTCTGAGCCCCTCAGTGCTCTCCAGGAGTGACAAATCCCCCACTAATGCTCGTTGTGATTTCAGGACATAAATGCTTCGATGACAAACAGCTCAGTGACAAGCAAACCGCCCGTAACACTGCGGCTCGTCGTCCCAGCAAGTCAGTGTGGATCCCTTATAGGAAAAGGAGGTTCCAAAATCAAAGAAATCAGGGAGGTAAGTCTTGGGATGTGTGCTGGGGACATTGGCTAGCTCAGCATGCTACTGCAGTGTGCCCTGCCAGCCTCACCCACTGCGCTTTGCTGATCACACCCGCATGAGCATGTGTCGACTGAAAAACCAGGAAAAGCCTTGCTCTGGGAGAAGCAGGGGGTCCAGCACAGCTGGACTTGTACTTAACTTGACACTAAAGCCCATGTGTGAAATAGAGGAACAGCTTTGCAATGTATAAAGTCTTTCATGCACAGTTAAGCAAAGCAACAGTGACAAATAACTCTTCAAGTTTCTCTTCCAGCACAGACCCCTGCCCAGAAATACCCAGGGGACCACAAGTCAAAGAGCTGCAGCAATTTCCAAATTAGTTACCACCCTTACAGTCAGAGAAAAGCCCAAGCACCACTGAGGATTCCAGGCTAGTAGGTCTACTTTCTAGAAAAGTATGATTTTCATGCTACTTCCCTGTTTCTCCTTAATGTCACTGGGCCACAGGTGACCTCATTTGATGCATTCCAAACACACGCAGAGTTTATTTTTAGTCCAGACTTTAGCTGGAGGTATTAATTCAAAAGTGGCTAGGAGCCACTTTTTTGTCTAACCAAAAAATGCAAGAAGTACCATACAGTGCTTGTTTTCACTCTTCCATGTGTGACTGTAACAATATAGCACATGCCAAGCCAAGGATCTGGTGTTTGTAATCACTCATACAAGAAAATCAGGTACATGCTCAGTTATATAGAGAAAATCTGAATAGACATTTCAGAAAAATGGGTTGTTATTCTGGAGGAAGTGACAATATTCCTTCTAACTTTGAATTCATTCCAACATGGGATGAAGTTTTTAATACTAAGATAGCATGTTGATCCATTTTTTAGTCTGCCTGTGTCAAAACAAAAGGCTTTTGACAGGCTCGACAAAATTGAAACTCTGTTTTTTTTAATCTAAAATGTGCATTCAAGACAGATGGTTTTACAGAGCTTTTAAGTTGATTTCTTATGTTAAAATAGGAGCAGGTATGAGTGTGAACTGTGTGCTAGTGATTGCTTACATCTAGGTTTTACAGCTGTCCATACTTTGGATTTTATATTAAACATTGGTAACGTCCCTCAGAGCACTGTGGGAATGTGCTCAGCACATAGGTTTCTAAAGGTGAGATTGTTCTGTTCGTTAAATGAAGTGACTGAAGTGATTATCCTGGTGAGCATAGTTTCAGAAGCAATTGCATATAGTCTGGTTCAAGGAAGTAAAAGGATAGTGTTTGGCCAAACGGATGTTTTGATCAAGCTAACGTAGCAAGAAACCACACTGCACGTCTTCCTAAGCATAAGGGTAATGGACAAAATACTACTTGTTTCTTGCCACTGATATATGACCAAAGTCAGAGAATAAACAAGATTAGCACTGAGAGTAAATGCACAAATTACTCTGGTATTTGGCAGTCTTTTATGCTGGATGTACAGATACCCAGGAATGTACGTTAAAAAGCAAATACCAGGAAAATGGGAAATCACAGAGCATCCAGCCCAAGATGTGGTCTAGTTTCATCATCACACCACACACTAAGCAGGTGCAAGAGGAGGGGTCTTTTGTGTTCGGTCATGCACCCAGGAACAACATGTAGGACTGCAGTACTTTTTTTGAGATAAGATTGTGAAAAAAAAGAAAACAAAAGCATGAGATACTGATCAAATTACGGTGGAATTCCTAAGTCTGTAATAAGGCATGGAATTGATACTTTGGCCTTAAACAGCACTAGTAAACAGAAGATGAAATCAGTACATTAATCAGTCTTTGGAAAGAAATATAACACATGTGTTGTGTATAACCAGAGGGAAAACAAATTAACTCCTTGTTGGCTGACGCAAAGTCAATGGCTACTGAAAATTCTTGTATTTTAAAGCCAAAATACTGCATTGCAATAACAGTCAGGAATAAATATTTTGTGCAATATGTTAAACAGCTTAGTCAACATCAAGTGCCTGGGTTTTTCTCTATTGACTGAAAAGATCTTCTGTGTTTGTGTAATAATGTCAAGGGTTGTTTTGGCCTCCTGTATTTTCTTCTGTTTTGTGTTTTTGTTTTATTTTTTAACTAACACACTAGTGCCAAGATCAAATTCAAAAAACAGAGCAAAAAAACCCCAAAAGTGGCTCATTACTTTCTTGGGTTCATTAATGAGCTAAAAGTTGATGATATGCATATATTTAATCAACACTAATTATGATTTAGAAGTGCTTCTGTATCATATAGCATAAGGAAGCTCCAAATTTCAACAAGAGACACAAGTCAGCTATCAGTAGATTAAAGAGCCATTTATCAGTAGATTAAAGAGTGTTTTGTTTGATTAGCCAAGCTTGTTCAATTATTAGGGGTTTTTTTATTTTTATTTTTTTATTATTGAAGAGTACTTCATTTCACTCTTTTCACTTTTTAGTCAGCATTGCAACTGTCTGTCTTTGAGAGGGTTAAAATGCTTCTCCTGAAGTTCAGCTCAGTTTGGTTCACTAACCTCCCTCGGGTGGTAGTGTTGGCAAACTGGCTTGAACAGCCAAATCCATGTCCAGGGTAGGAGTTTCCACGTGTGCTCTACCACATCCAGCAAAAAAAAGACAAAAGGTTTGGGGGTGCACCCCCTCCGTTGTATCAGTGAGTGACTGGAGAGGTGCCATTGCCTGCATGGCAGTGACAGTGTTTTTGCTCTGTCTCTGCTGAAGTCCACAGGAGCCCAGGTGCAGGTGGCAGGGGACATGCTGCCCAACTCGACGGAGCGCGCCGTGACCATATCCGGCACTCCCGACGCCATCATCCAGTGTGTCAAGCAGATCTGCGTGGTGATGCTGGAGGTAAGCGGGCACCCAGCGTGTCCCTTCTCACTCAGGAGATGCTCAAACACATTATTAATAATTGTCAATTGCCGTGGGTTCCCCTGGGGCACTGCCTGCCCTTCCTATGCCAGGGATTTCCAGAGGTTCTGAAAACTCTGCTTTTCCTGGTGTTTGAGAGCCTCTCGCAACAAAGGCTGTCGTGACTGTGTTGAACAACAACCAGGTCCAGCACGGAGCTGCAGTCATTCTGAAGGAAACACATTTTATTCTGATGTAGAATAGGGCAGAAGATATCCAGGTCTTGTTTAAAATAGAAATAATACTGACCAGCCAGGACTTTTTGCTTCCTTAGGGTTGGGTCATTGCTTAAGACTAGTAAGTTTCATTTTTATGGCAGTTTTTTAGCCCTTAGATTAAATGATACACAAAATAAATTTATATAAAAATCTGGGCATTTTAATCCTTGCTGAAAATGCCTGTAATTTCCAAACCATTGACCATTTTCAAAACTGTGCCCATGTTTCCTGAAATGCCTTAAAATGCGTAATGAAGCTTCATAGCTTCATCTGACAGTGGCAGTAATGAAACCACAGGTGTGACCATTCCCTGTTTTGGCCATGTGCTCAGGTCCCCAGCTCTTCCCTTGAAGCCCAGACAGGAGGCCTCCAGGGTGCTTTTGGTCTGCTGGGGTGGAGGGCGGCGTGGGCTGGGCAGGGTGGGCTGGGTTATCTGCATGCCTTGGTTGTCTGAGGTGACCAATATTTTTAAAAAGAGACATCTTTTTAATACAAGCTCTGCTTCGTTCTGCATTTTGACTGCTTTGTGTTTTTGTCTGCAGTCCCCACCCAAAGGTGCCACCATCCCCTACCGTCCCAAACCTGCCTCTGCACCTATCATTTTTGCAGGTGGCCAGGTAAGAGCAGACACCATTTTGGCTTCAGCTGGAAACCACACCGTCCTGGCCCAGCCTCAGCCAGCGCCTGTTAGTTTTCAACTTTTACTCTTTCTTGCCTGGTATAGTATTGATGTGCTTTGTCGACTGTGTGCTTGCAGTTTGCAGGACAGGAGAACACTGCATTGCAAACTTTACACAAAATTATGATGATCTGATATTTTACCAAGATTTAACATTAACTTCTGTAATTAAGTAATTTACTACAGTTAATTTAGCGTTAACTTCTGTAATTAAATCTGCCCGCCTGCAGATTAAGAGCTGTCCAAATCAGGAGCTCATTGAGTGGGGCAGCCCTGCTTATTGTAGTGGTTGGGGGTTTTTTTCTTAACTTGCAGCTTCACTAACATTAACAGTTTTGTCAATTTTCAGAGATGATGAAACAGCGGGACATTTCTGCTAATGAAAAGTGTAATTTTTCTCTCATAGTTTTCATACTTTTTGGACCAAATAGTGCTTTTTGCAGAAAGGATTTACACACACATAATTTCCACTGCTTGTAGTCCTTCAGGACCAAGTAGCAATGGAATTCTGAGGTGGCTGGAACTACTTACATGCAAGTATAGACATTCCCTATCATAGTGTGGGACAGCCTGATTGATAACACAAGAACAGCATTCCTGTTTTCTTTTTTATGTAAGGAAGTTTTGATGATTCCCCCTTCACCTTAAGCTGTGTCAGTAAGGGTCCTCATCTGCCTTTTTTTTAATTTAAAAACCCACATGCAATTGGTTTTTCTTTTAGTAATGTCTGAAATGGATCTGCAGCATGTGGCAGGAATGCTCTGCCGTCATCCATTGCAGGGGGAATACAGCTTTCATTGAAGAGCTAGTGATGAACAGAGCTGATAAATACCCTAGAAACACCATGGGTCACAAGGGGACATGTGTGGCCACCAAGCTTCAAGCAGTGGTGGACGAGTGAGATGCTGCAAGCCCTGCCTAACTCAAGGGGAAATCAACCCCATAAACCCAGCCTAGAGGAAGGCAGACATCTCTCTACTCAGGATTAACAGAGGTAAAGCCTCTCTGGCAGTAAGGCACCCCCACCCAACCAGATCTTTTCCCCAAAGTGATGTCAAGGTCTCTTTTTAAGCAATTACCCAACTACCTGCAGGATGAAACATCTGCAGGCAGGTCCCCCCTCCCACCCCATCAGCCCATCCGAGGTCATCACCCTGCCACAGGCTGTGGGCTGATGGCACAGACTGTGTCCCACCTCAGGCAATTCGGGGGTCATATGAGAAGCTGGATATGGAGTTAGTTCCTGGTGGTGCTGTTGGCATTGTTGATGTGATGACCTGTGCCACCACAATCTACTGGTGTGTGAGGAAGGTCCTGCACCTCCCAAGCATATGCCAAAATGTTTCTGACAGCCCTTGTCATGAACTATCTCTGATTTTTTTTTTGCCTAAGAGTTTTACCTTCTACTCTATAATTATTTGCTCTGATGTATATCAAGATTTTCATAATCTTGATGTAGTAGCTTTCATCATGCTCAAGCCTTCTACTGCTACTTGTCATCAAAATAAGAAATCTGCTTCCTTAGTGACCAAAGCTGAATTGAAATGTAAAATAATGTGGCAGAAACTGGTCTATGACTGAAAGTTCAGAATAATTTACTCCATATATGTCAGTTTACACTGCAGTGCTTTCCTTAAGAAATATGTGTGTATATATATGCAGCAACCCATTCTACCAGTGTTGTAATTGCCACTGCCTTCAAAGACTGTATATGATTACTCAAAAGCATTGAAACTGTTGCTAGAGGGTGCTGAGCAGTTTGTATAAATAATTGAAAGTATCCGATTTTCAGGTCTAATAGCTCTTGTCACCTTCAGTTTTATCAGTTAAAAAAGTGTTCTCACTTTTCTAATGCAACCTTGTTGATGTGAGAAAGAGTGTAAGAGGCAGACACCTTCTGTGTGCTTTGAATTTCTGTGTGCTCTGACCAAGCAGGAGTTTTATGAAAATGCTTAAGGTGTGTTTGGACACCAGTATGCAAAGAGACTTTAACCAGGTTTCATAAGTGGAAAATTAATACGAAAAATAAAATTTTATTAGCACTGTTAGTTCCATTCAACCTTTCAGCTAAAAGTTAATATTTTATTTATACTATTTTATCAGCTATCAAAAGTTACTTTTCTATTCTAAATTACATCATGACTATCTTGAAAGATTTTTGTTTGTTTAACACTTAGTAAAATAAGTAACATCAGCAAAATATAATCTCTAGTTTTCCTTAAGAAGCTGGGGTTCTTCCACTCTAAGTATTGCTTTTAATTCTCTTGTGCTTCTTTGATACTGCATTGCATAACAAAACTAAAAGGAAACTAAACACTGCCTTGCTCTGCCTCTACTGTTATTTAGCATGTGCAATGGTTTAATTGAAATTTCTACCCCTTGTGCTACATTGTTGTTTAAATGGGTACTCAGAGGGTGCAGCTTTGCTTTATGTCCCTTACCAGTATGATGGTCTAAGTGGAGGAAAATGTGCAGAC
The DNA here is from genome assembly GCA_013401035.1 of Horornis vulcanius. Lineage (NCBI taxonomy): Eukaryota > Metazoa > Chordata > Aves > Passeriformes > Scotocercidae > Horornis > Horornis vulcanius. The sequence continues at coordinate 115,291 of VZUA01081749.1, read as the reverse complement.
CTGGTCATCCCTGCTGTTACTTAGGTCAGTAGGGAAGTTGCCCTTGACTTTGATGGAAGCAGATCCGTAGCCCATGTGCTCAGTGGAACATTACACGACAGATGTCTCAGTAGCCTCTAATCAGGCTTGAACTTAGCAAGCCCCAGCCCCCATCCCAAGAACATACGGTTCCCTGACAAAGGGTAAAGCAGACAGAGACTGTTTGCTCAAGCTAAATCAATCAAATGACCTTTTTGCAGCCAAAGAAATTAAAACCTTTCTTTCTCTCTTTTTTTTTCCCCTTTTTTATTTTATTACTGGGGAAGAAAATTCAAGACCCATCTTGTCTATTCTGGTTTGATGGTTTTCATGGACTGCCAAGCAACCAAGTAAACCTGGTCTGAACACTGAATGTTCATTGTTTTTATTACTTCTCCAGTTTGTTTGCTTCCTCCTATGTACACATGGAAGTATGAGGGAGCAGAATGATGAGGGAAGGGGTGACTTCTATTAGGTTTGCTGGTGCTTTTTTTGTGATGGGTTCTTGCTGGTTTGTAGACCACTGCTTGGAAAACAGCCATGTCAGAGATGTTCTCTCAGCTGGGTTTGAAGTACAGCTGAGACCAGAAAAGACACTTGTGATCCAGCACAGATGCTCAGACACCAAAGCATGGTTTCCAATCCCACTGTTTGCTCATGGACCCAGCTGTAACCTCCCTGAAGCTGCTGCTGTGCTTGGCTGAGCACAGAGTCCCCCCTGACTCGGGTTGTCCTCATTTGGTGAAAAAGTTAAACAAGTTTTGCTTGCCTGAATATATGTTTCCTCTAGACCCACTGATGGCAGTGATCACTTGTTTCTGTGGACTGGAACCTTTTCTTGTGATGTATAACCCATCAGTGATGCCCATTCCCTATAGATGCACAGGCATGTATGCCCATGAACCTCCCATAGAGCCTGGTACACACACTTCTCCCTGAAAACTGCTCATGTGCATAATGTTTGCCAGATTATGGCCAGGCTTTATAAGTAATTTAAAAACTAAATTAAATGTTTCATCTCCAGAAGGGAAATTCTGCTGCAGGAATGTGCATCATGCAGTTGAGACATTAAAGGTTTTAATAACCGAACTCCATTAAATGAATTGTTTTATCATTTGCAGAGGATTCATTACTTTCTAAGAGGCCTTTTGTCAAATAAGCATTTTGCAAACTAAGCTAATCAGCTCTGTTCCCGTTTGTAATTCTCCCACTACAAATATTTATGTTATAATTTGTCCTTCTGCTTTCCTGCCTGTCTAAGCTCAAGCACATTAAATTTTTTCTGACATGCCATTCCTTTCATACATAATAGAAAATCATAAACTCTCTGCAGTTTGTTTTGTAGGCAGCTGCAGAGAGTTGAACAGGACCAGCAGGATAGGGGCTGTGCTGAGTTTTTTACAAAAAGAGTAATAAAGTACTGGAATGGTGTACCTGGGGAGGTGGTGGATTCACCATCTCTGGATGTGTTTAAGAAAAGACTAGATGTGGCACTTGGCACCATGGTTTAGTTGAGGTCAGGGTTGCACTGGACTTGATGATCCTGGAGGTCTCTTCCAACCTAATGGTTCTGATTCTGATTCTAACTGGTGCCAGGCAGGCCACCATATCCGTCCTCACTCATGCCTTTTTTCCCCCTCATCCCAGTGCTTCTAGAAATGATGCCAGAAATTACATCCCTTGCACTGCTCTTGTGTTGCAGAGTGGCTGGATTTGGAGGGAGGATATTTGGTTTGTTGTGGAAGACTACCCACTGTGCTGGGGGTCTCCATGATGCTCCTGTCTCCAAACTGGCCTGCTGGCCCTGTGCCCAGGCACTGCAGGACAGGCTGCCATCTGCACACCTGCTCACTGGCACAGCAGCCTGGACATGAACTCTGTGAGGTGCCCCAGGGCACACTGTTGCTGGCACTTGGCATCTGTGGCTGTCAGCAGCCAGACAAGGTGGCTCAGAGCTGGCTGGCACGTGGCCCTGCACACATGTGGCAGTCAGGAGCTGGAGGACAGGGCCAGGCGTTCCTGAGCGGATCTGTCCCCTCCTCACTGTGCCTCTTACTGCTGTGCCATCAGCATGTCCCTAGGTGCATTGGTGTCACTGGCCACTCCCTGTGCTCCTTGACCCCCTCAGTGTCCTCAGCTCTGCTGGACTGAAGAGAGGTCCTGAGGGTCAGGATCATCAGAGCTCAGGCAGGGCACTTGGCATTCTCTTGCTTGGAAGGGGAACCTGGCAGCCTGACAGAGACCTTTCTGTACTGTGCCAAGGGTTATCAAGCAGCACAAGACAATTAAACATCACTCAGTGTGGAAAGCAATGCAGGTGGCATTTGCTAGGGGGGGGCCATGAGAAGCTTTTCTGATGGGAACAGGAATGCTGCTTGTCCCACCTGACTAACCTGTGTCTTAACTGTGCTTGTTGTTCCCAGGCGTTCACGATTCAGGGGCAGTATGCCATCCCTCATCCAGACGTGAGTCCAGCACATGTAAATTACTCCCTTTTTGTTCCTCTCCCTCTTATTTGTTCTGGGCAGCATTTGCTTTCTACAGTTAGCAATAAAGACACGGCCTAAGGACACCTTTCCTGACCAACACACTGTATAGCCAAGTGTTAGCCCAGCTGCATCTCTTACCTTTGTGTAATAATTGCTAGAAAGTACAATGGCCCAAGAACAAATGACAGTTATCTTGGTCTTTTTGCATGTGATATATTTGAGTTCTTTTAATATGTAATTCTACAGTAATTAGTTAATATTAACAATAGCCATTACATGTAATAACAGTAGAGATGTCATTTATAACCAGTTTGGTTTTTTTTTTCTTTTTCTCTACAGTAGATTAGAATGAATGATTAAACCTTTTATTTTTCAATATAATTTTAATTAATCCAGTTTTAGAACACGTAAGATGGTTTCTCTGCTCTGAAATAATTCCATTTGATTGGTTAGTTCTAATTTCCCATCCTGCCCTGCAGTTGACCAAGCTTCACCAGTTGGCTATGCAGCATCCCCCCTTTACTCCCCTTGGGCAGACCACCCCTGGTTTCCCTGGTACGTACCCATGACCCCCTGGGGATGTCCTTCTTCTTAACAGCTTTGTTTCCCGTGGTCATTACATCATTTTAATAATAAATGTGGTCAATGACCAGCAATCCTTCTGTTTTTACACATTAATCTCTCTTCTTCCCTCCCCTACCTCTGTTACAGTTCCTTTCATCATTACTAAAACGTGCTTTGTTTGTTACTTTTATTAATCACAACTGCTTCATTTTTGCCCTTGGCTAAAAGCCCTGAGTTTCTTCTGTTCAATCCTCACAAAGTTATTGTGGACCATACAGTATGTACCAGTTGGTTCTGAGGGAAGTGCTTGGGCGTGCTTCTTGTCCATGCTTTGGTGACATGGATCAGAGAGAAGCAAACATGGGAAAACAGTTTGTACTCATGGCACAGAAACACCAATTAAAGAAACTATGGCATGCTGAAAGTTCTTGTACAGCCAAGTGTCTTGAGAGCATCTGTAATCATCACTGCTGGGACAAGTGCCTCACTTCCTACTAAATAACACAAATATAGCTACAAAATGCTATGGAAATTTAGTTAAGGACTTAAAATTTGCTCCATACTTAACAAAGCTGAGGCTGAATTCTTGATTGAAGAGTGAGAAGTCACTTAAGCCTGCAAATGAACATTTTTACTGTGCTTCACAACATACATGCTTGGCATCTAAAAACTTCACAGAAGTGCATATGTGCTGGTACATGTTTTGTATGGCAAATAACATTTTATCACATACATCACAAAATCTGTGAGTAACTTGATTATTTGATATTCAGTGTGAACTAAACTTATGCAATTCATAATTGAATGTAAACAAATAAAATTAGTCACTTTTTTTGAGGGTTTTTTTTTGTATCTTCTAGTTAGAAATCACTATTTTTGGCATATCTTTACAGATAAGAAAATAGAAACCAAAAAAAAAGAGAAAGATTCATCAAAGCATACTTTTGTTTCTTTGTGATGTATCTGATAAAATACCTACAAGTAATACTAAATGGCTCTTCCTAGCTTTGTATTTTCCTTATTCTTGTCATTAACATCCTGCTCCTTAATCTTTTCCTGGTTTTATTTGTGAGATGTACGTTTCTGTAATGTTACTATGTGTTAGAGCAGTAATTCCATTTTTCCTGAGCATTTTCCTTTTGTCCACCCAATTTACAAACAAATGTATGCAGCTTAGAGTACTTTGTCCATTTCCCTTCCAAAATTACCCTTCCCAACATTTCTTCAGCAACTAATCCCACATATAATTTCCAGATTTTCTTAGGTTAATTTCTTTGTCCTTATTTTAATTATTTCGTTATTTTTCGTAAATATATATTTTGTTCAGCTAATTGTTCTTTTGACATTCACTTTAATTTTCCATATTCTGGAATTCCTAGTAGACAGGTTCAGTTTCAGCCATCCATTAATTTCTCGATTGATGTGTTTAGAACAAGCTTCGAAGACTATTTTTATGGGAAACCCTTCATTTTCTAGAAGCTTTTTATGATGACCCTGTGGAATCTCATGTGACATTTGTTGCTTTGGTGGGTTAAAGGTTAATTAAAATAAGACTCATTTAAAATGAGCCCAGCCCTCTGAGTTTTGCATCCTTTGCTTTCTTTTCTGTTTCACTAGCAGTTTTCAATTTTTCTTTGCTCCTTTCTTTTATCTTTTTTTTTCTTGTTTCTGTATGTTTCCTTCTTTAAAATTTCATTTGTTGTGTCTTGCCCTTCTTGCAAACAGCTGGCGTAACATTTTCCCTCTGTCCCCTGAATAGGACTGGATGCCACTACTCCAACCAGTTCCCATGAACTTACTATTCCCAATGATGTAAGTGGACCAATAGTCCGTATCTCTTTCTCTTCTCTCGCTCCTCTGCCACCAGAGGGGACACCTCTAATCTTTGGCTGGTCTGCAAACACCAGCCCCAGAATAAGCTGTGCAGCACTCAGTCTGTGGGGAGGGGTGTGAGGGCTTGGTGAAATGCTGCATGGCAGCAGCAGGAGTGACTGTCCTCTCTTGTGCCCCTTGGTGCCAGTGCCACAGGGCTTCACCAGCTTCACGGAAGCTTGGGTTCCCAAAACTCATCTCTCAGGTGGCACTGGCATGGGTGGTCTCAGCACAGGGGCCAAAGAGGGTGGAGGAATGTGCAGCCCCATGTGCTGTGGTTTGGGCTGGAGTCTTCCATGCCCATCTCCTCTGAACCCCACACTTACCCAAGATGGCATTTTTCCTGAGCCAAAATGCTACTTTGGAAATGTAAAGGTGCAGTATAAGGGTTTATTTAAAAAACAAGGGCTAGAAACACTCCTGCTCCGGCAGCTCTGGGTTGGCTACGATCGACAGGCCTGGTGTTCATGAGCAACATCGTGCTGAATCCTAAAACAGTTCAAAATGTCCAACTAATACGCTGGGCATCACATAAAAATGCCTTCCCCTTTAATTCAGTTTCATTGCACACAGGTCGGGGATCTTTTTTCAGTTTTCATTACAAATGAGTTACTTGGAAAATGAAAGTTTTCCCTTCCAGTAAAAAAAAGCTTTGAAGCATGAGTGGGATCACAAGTAGCAATTATATTACTAAAGAGATACTTAAAATGTTGTGCAATCCCTATTTAAACTCAGTGGCAATGATTTACAGTAAGAAAAAGATTCAAAATCACAAAGAAGGTGGAGGTGTGAGTGCTGTGATTTCTTAAGCTTTCTCTTACATAAAAAATTCCTACTGGTTTATCAGTTCCTGCTTTCCAACCAAATTCATTTTAGGTTGAGTATTTTTTTAGGAGCACCTTCTTTATCCTTACAGCACAAGTTTCTTAATTTCACTTTCAGGCAAATACTGTTCTTGGCATCAGAGATGTAAATGCAGGGTCACTCTTCTGACTTACCTTCTTTTGGGGTTCATAGCAGAGAAAAAGAGGGAGAAAGTTGGCTCTGGGTCCTGTAGTGCAACAGAAAATTTTAAAACCCATCAGTTTCTCATCCATGTGGTGTGAAATGTCCCAGCTCAGCAGTATCAATGAAAAGCAAACATGACACACGATGCTTCTCAGAAAGTTTTTCTGGCTACACACAGTGTGTCTTGCTGTTGCTGCTAAAGGAGCAAAGCCAAGCCCAGGATGGGGTTAGGCTTAGGAAGAGCCTGCAGGAGCTCTACAGGTGGTGAGAGAGAATTCTGATATTTGGATGGTGTCAAGGTGTGTGTTGGAGCACCAAAAGGTTGGTGCGGCCCACACGAACTCTGTGTACGCCTGTCTGTGTGTCTGTGTGTTCCAGGGTTCCAGAGCAGAGGGAAGAACAGGCTCTTGTGCTGTCGGGTAGCAGGAGCTGCTTGGGAATTTTGCAGATGCCTTCCCTGGGGTGTCCCAGTGTGACCATGCATACTTGTGTCCCATGGCCCCATCACAGCTGCACTGGGGCTGCTCTCCAGGCAGCCCAGTGCCAAAAATGTATTTCTCTGTGTCAGCAGTGGTGTGACCAGCAGGACCAGGGCAGAGAATGTCTCCCCGTGCTTGGCTCTGGTGAAACCACACCTCAAACGCTGTGTTCAATTTTGGGCCCCACAGTTCAGGAAAGACATTGAGGTGCTGGAGTGAGTCCAGAGAAGGGCAGTGAAGCTGGTGAAGGGTCTGGAGCACAAGTGCCATGAGGAGCTGCTGATGGAGCTGAGGTTGTTTAGCCTGAGGAGAGGAGGCCCAAGAGGGACCTTATTGTTCTCTGTAACGACTTGGAAGGAGACTGTAGGCAGGTGGAGATTGTTCTCCCAAGTGAGTGATAGGAAAAGAGGAAATGGTCTCAGGATGTTGCACCAGAGGTTTAGATTGGATATTAGGAGAAATGTCTTCACTGGAGGGGGTGGTCAGACATTGGAACAGGCTGACCAGGGAAGTGGTGGAATCACCTTCCCTGGAAGTGTTCAAAAGGACAGGTGAAAGTGTTCAAATAGACATTGGAAGTGTACAAATGGACATTGTGGATGTGGCACTTGAGGACTTGGTTTAGGGGTGAAGTGGTGGTGCTGGGTTAGTCATTGGGTTCCATGATCTTAGAGTCTTTTACAACCTTAATGATTTGAAAAGAAATGAGGATATGAGGCAGACAGAGAGAAGTGAGGTAGCGAGGGAGCAGGGTGGGAAGGCACCAGCACCATCAATCAGATGCTGTTGTGGAGGGAGATCAGGGTGGGAGAGGCAGCAGCAGCTGTGCAGCAAAGCCTGCATGAGCAATTAGGCTTTGCATTCCCAAAGAGCATCTCCTAGTCCCAGTTTTGATGGACAGGCCTATGTGGATCAGTGATTGTTTATCTGGCTGCAGGCCCTGGTATGGAGCTGCAGTGCAGCTCTGAAGCTGCCCATGGTTTGTCCCCTGCCTACTCCAGCTCCAGGGATCCCCTGTGCTGCACAAGTTCCACTTATCAGCTTTCTTATCATTTGTGCTTATCTATATAAAAGGCCAGCGCACGAGAACACCATGACACTTGCAAATATCAACATGCTTTGCAGCTACCAGAGAAATCATTGCATAGCTGCATGTGCTGCATACTTTTCCATACTTTTTAAGACCAAGACAACGATAAGCATGCCTCAGTAAGAACATGATAGAGCAAAATCAGATATAAAGACAATGAGACAAGAGAGCCTAGTCTACAGCAAATAGATATTAATAGCCTTTTACAAATTATATAGCTTCATATTAAAATAAATTTTCCTCACTCCCTCTGGTGTTTAGGCAGTGACAAAAATTTATTTTTCTCTTATTAATAATTTCTGTAACAACATAATGCTGCTTTCTTTATACAATATGCTGACAATTGCATTTAACCTGTTGCTCAATAAAAAATAAATGTTTTACAGAAGGTTATTTTCCACATGCTAAAAGCTGAGGCTTCTTCTCCAAATAATGAATTTGCCTTTCTAGATTTTTTCATAATTTCTGTGTAACTCCAAAAAGAGAACAAAGAGGACACTTCTCCTGGTCCATCTCAGAAGTCATGTTAGTCCTTATCTAGTACCTCATTTTGCGTTTGGTTGCCTTTCTTTCCTTGCTGAGATCTTGTCTGTCCTTCCACTGCTGCCCAGGTTACACAATGTAAGTGTGTTTCACCTAAATCCCAGAATGAAGTGTCATAAACAGGTCCTTAAAAGAACCTTAAAGGAAGGAAGAGATGGCACCCTTGGATGTCACATGCCATAAGTCAGTAAGTCAATAAGTTACAAGTCAATACCCCAAAACATCCATTGAGAGTAAATGAACAAACCAATAATAATTTAAAAATCTGTCCCACAAAAATTAGGCATATTTTGCGTGTATGTGGGAGAGGCAGTCAGGGACAAGCAACAGGAAAGCAACTTACCCCACAGAAAGCACCAAGAACATATTGAGGCAGCTGTAAATCTGGTCACTACTTCATAGAAACAGAAGTGTCAATCCATCCAAGATGGATATGGCAGACTTGAAGAAGAATTACCTTTATTTCCCTATGGTGCCTTAAATACTTCCCTGCCAATGAGTGGGACCCACATGTGCAAAATGTTCTCAGAGCAGCCCACCTGTTTTCTCAATTTTCTATATGGCTTACTGCAAAGTCTGTGTAATTATTATGATCCAGATTTTGCACTGTCATGGCAAGGAGATTTCTTAACATTATTATTATTTTGTTCTTAAGAGATTCAGAGTATTTAAGCATCTTTTGCCAGGCCCTGCTGCAAGTTTGTAAAGAACTATGATCTGCCTCAGGAGATATTTCCCCCTATAGAGTACTCTGCCCCAGACCTTCTAGTTAAAAAAAAACAAACAGACCAACCCAAACCTGAAACTAAGAGTTTCAGCCTCTGTCTTTCTGAAAAGAGTTTAAGAGTCTCATTCATGATGAGCATCTATCTGCTTGCTCAGCTAATGCAGAGGCTTTGCCAAGGCAAATGGACTTGCTCTGTGTTGGCAGCAGGGAACCAGGGGGAGCCCTGTGAACCTGTGGACAGATGTGGCCAACCCCTCTGCTTCTGACAGCAGATATCAAGTTGCAGAGGCTAATTCTTGGCCCTTTTTACAACCACTACATTATAAGAAAAGAAATTGATTCTTTTTTAACCAGTGTTTAAAATCTCCATGCCATTTCCTGTGGCGGTCAATGTTCTGCAGCATTGAACTCTTTTATTAGACTCTGTCAGCGCTTTAGAATTACAGGAAATTTTATATATATATATGTAAAGCATTTATATTTAGCATGATGGGGAAGGTAAAAAAATGGAAGAGAGGTACCTGAACAGAGATGTCATAGCTTATTGGGAGAAACTATTGGCATCAGTAATTTGGAGGTGGGAGGAATTATAGGAAACTTTTGAATCCCACCCTTTAAGCGTCCAGACTCCTGACCCAGTCCTGTTTCCATTCATGCCAGCAGAACTTTACTGAAGAACAGAGTAAAGCTAGAAGAAGGCAAAAAGCACAATGTGTGTTTTATGGTTGGTTTGTTTTGAGTTTTTTTGGCACAAGGAGAAATGAGGTATGTTGAGGTTGGGGAAGACAGACACAGGTGGTGTAGAGAAAGTGGAAAGAGAACCATTTTTACCTGGTGTTCAAGATCAAGGAGGGTAAACCAGCTGAAATTTTGGGGTGTACAAACAAATGGTGATACAACACATCAACAAGCTCTGCAAGTCACTCCCATTGCCCTTGGACAGTGAAAGGAGAAGCAGGTTCAAAAAGAAACTATCAGATGGACTATGGAGTATAAAGGCAGAGACAGCAGCTTAGCAGCTAATGTTCAGGTGGCATGTAAGCCTTAGGGAATTTGAAATACCAGTGAAAACTTTATTTTATACCTTACACTGGTTTTATCTTTTTTTTTTTTTTCCTTGTAAGAGTGGGCTACTGCCACAGTCAGAGACCAACTACTGGGCTTGATGCACATCTGATGTGAGCTCTTCCAGCCAAGTCTTGAGAGAGTCAAAATATATATGTATACACCTGTACATACTATGTGTGTGTGTATTGTACATATGTGTATATTATAGATATTTATAATAGAAGTATTCAAAGAATCACAGAGTGGGTCAGGTTGCAGGGACCACAGTGAGTTGTCTGGTCTCCCTGTTCCAGCAGGGTCACCTTAGAGCACATGGCACAGGANAGAAACTATTGGCATCAGTAATTTGGAGGTGGGAGGAATTATAGGAAACTTTTGAATCCCACCCTTTAAGCGTCCAGACTCCTGACCCAGTCCTGTTTCCATTCATGCCAGCAGAACTTTACTGAAGAACAGAGTAAAGCTAGAAGAAGGCAAAAAGCACAATGTGTGTTTTATGGTTGGTTTGTTTTGAGTTTTTTTGGCACAAGGAGAAATGAGGTATGTTGAGGTTGGGGAAGACAGACACAGGTGGTGTAGAGAAAGTGGAAAGAGAACCATTTTTACCTGGTGTTCAAGATCAAGGAGGGTAAACCAGCTGAAATTTTGGGGTGTACAAACAAATGGTGATACAACACATCAACAAGCTCTGCAAGTCACTCCCATTGCCCTTGGACAGTGAAAGGAGAAGCAGGTTCAAAAAGAAACTATCAGATGGACTATGGAGTATAAAGGCAGAGACAGCAGCTTAGCAGCTAATGTTCAGGTGGCATGTAAGCCTTAGGGAATTTGAAATACCAGTGAAAACTTTATTTTATACCTCACACTGGTTTTATCTTTTTTTTTTTTTTCCTTGTAAGAGTGGGCTACTGCCACAGTCAGAGACCAACTACTGGGCTTGATGCACATCTGATGTGAGCTCTTCCAGCCAAGTCTTGAGAGAGTCAAAATATATATGTATACACCTGTACATACTATGTGTGTGTGTATTGTACATATGTGTATATTATAGATATTTATAATAGAAGTATTCAAAGAATCACAGAGTGGGTCAGGTTGCAGGGACCACAGTGAGTTGTCTGGTCTCCCTGTTCCAGCAGGGTCACCTTAGAGCACATGGCACAGGATTGTGTCCAGATGGTTCATGAATATCTTCCATGAGGGAGAATACACAACTGCTCTGGACAACCTGTCCCAGTGCTTGGTCACCCACACAGTGAAAAAGTTCTTCCTCACATCCAGGTGGAACTTCTGTCCATCAGTTCTTGCCCATTGGTTGCCTCTTGTCCTATTGCTTGGCACAACCAAAAAAAGCCTGGATCCACCCTCATGGCACCCTCCCCCCAGATACTGACATTCATGAGGTCCCCTCTCAGTCATCTCTCCTCAAGGCTGAACAGGCCAAGTTCCCTCAGCCTTTCCTCATAAGAGAGGTGCTTCAGTCCTTTACTCATCTTTGTGGCCTTCCACTGGACCTGCTGCAGGAGCTCTGTGTCTCTCTTGTCCTGAGTAGCCCACAACTGGACACAGCACTCCAAATGTGACCTCACCAGGGCTGAGCAGAGGGCAGGATGACTTCACTTGATGTGGGGCAGTGTTATTTATTCCTAATGCTCCCCAGGATCTCATTATCCTTCTTGGCCCCACGGACACACTGCTGGTTGATGGACAGCTTGTTGTCCACCAGGACCCCCAGGTCCTTCACCACAGAGCTGCTTTCCAGCAGTCAGCCCCCACATTTGTTGAGTTTCAGAAGGTTCCTCTGTGCCCATCTCTCCATCCTGTTGAGGACCCTCTGAAGGGCTGAACAGCCCCCTGGAGTACCAGCAACTCCTCCCAGCTTTGTGTCATCAGGAAACTTGCAGAGGAGGCCTCTGCCCCTTCATCTGAGTCATTGATAACGAGTTAAACAATACTGGGCCCAGTACTAAACCTTGGGACACACCACAAGTGACAGGCCCTCCTGGACCCTGAGCTACTAATGATTATATTTATTAGTAAGTATAGTATTAGACTACAGTGTATAGTAGGCTTGGTATAGTCTGTGGTAGGTTTGGCACCTCTCCCAAATGGACAAGAGGTGTTTGGATGCAGTTTGACATGATTCCATCTCAGAGCAAAGCATCTCAGGCAGGTGTCTCTATGTAAAACCAAATGCCCATAACCAAATGTCCCTTGAACTTCTTCAAGAACACATCAGCTCTTGAATACTCAGATACTGCTCAAATTTCGGTGTAACTAACATAATGAGAGAGGCACCCAGAGAGAGCCCAAGCCCTCAGCACTACTATCCTTCCTGCATGGCAGATGGAATTGTGTGTTCTGCACAAGCCACAGGCTGTGTCATAGAGGGTGTCCAAGCATCCTTTTGTCACAGCAATGAGGGGTGACTTTGGAGAGCTTCAGGCCAAAGCTTACCAAACCTCTCATCCAGACACCATCATCACCAGTGTCCTTGACCAGTGTGGACTGAATCCTCACTACCTAACTCAAACTCAGCTACGAGGTGTCACATTCTTTGCACTGACCCACCTGGATGACAAGCTGGGCATCACTGGAGGACCCCCAGGACACACAAGGGGCAGCTTGCTGAGTGACCCAGCAGGTTCCTTCTCTGCCTGTGTCTCTGTGGTGCTCTCCTGTCCTGCGTCAGCTTCACTCCCTGCGGACCATGGAGGCCAGTGAGACTGAGGCATCAGCAGCAGAGGCTTAGGGATCCCTGTGCTGCCCACAGGTAGCCAGTGCAGGCACATTGGTGTGCACATAGACAGGCCAGAGGCTTCCTGGTGAAGCACACACCAGTCCTCTGCACTGGCATGTGTAGTCACACACTAAGAGAGATCCTTGGGATAAGGACAGGCAGCTCAGCAAGGCCCTCTGGTTGTAAAAGGATGGGAAATCCTGTGTGCGTTTCCTGCCACCCCATTTTTCCCCCCTCGTGGTTGGTCCTCTTGTGCTCGTCACAACTTGGTCTTTGTTTCAGCTACCTCGGTATCCACTTTGGCTTTCTGTTTGTCCCTGAGTCTGAAGCAAGGATTGCGTTTGGAGGTTTTTCTTCTTTTGATAAAATGTCTGGACAACGTGAATCTGTTTCTGGCCAGTTACTCCAAGTACTACAGTACCACAAAGGGTAACATGTCAGGGCCTGAAGCAGCAGGAAGAGTGGGAGGGGAAGGTCAGTCTCTACATCTTGGCATATCCTTTGCAAAACTGGCAACATTATTCCAGCATCAACACACCTGTAGAGCAAAGTTTCCATTTTCTACTCATTCTGCCCATGGCTGAGCTTCTCAGCACCCATCATTCCTTAACACCGGACAAAACCCCCCTCCTCAGCCTTACAGAAACCAAAATATCTTTCTCAGCTGCTGGCTCTGTGCCCACTTGTTCCTGGGGGCTCTCCATGCTGGAGGAGCAACACCCTGGGACACACAGGCAGCTCAGGCTCAGTTCTATTCACAAAATTAGAGTTTGGGTAAGTTTCTGTAAAGGAAGGCAGACAAATTTCAGTCTCTTCCTATGCCTGCTTCTGCCTGCAGTCAGAGAGCTGTAAATCCCACTGACTTTAATGCACAGTACCTGGCCAAACAAGAACCACGTGTACCCAGGCAGGTGTAGGGCAGTCAGGCTCTGGAAAGGTGCAGAGCCGCATGCAGCAGCTGTTGATGGTCAGCCTGACTTCCAGCTGCTCTTGGCTTGCTGCTGCCACTGGCAAGTCAGGGGGGCTGTGGTTTGGTTTTCTCATCATCACAGCACGCTGACATTTTCTGCCATGGGAGAGGGAGACAGTGAAATAGTGACGAAATACCAGAAATAAGATACTGACTTAACCATGTAGCAGCAAAACTGGATCTAGAGGCATATGGCCATAGAGCCAATAGACTGCACTAGTGATTCCTTCCAAACAGCAGAGCAAAAATCTTTTTGTTTTGCTACTGAGCTGCTCATAACCATGTTTTTAGCGATACTACAGATTGCAGTTAAGTGGTTTTTGCTTGTGTCTGTGGCACTAATCTCAGTCTTTGTCCCACTCCAGTTAATAGGCTGCATTATTGGCAGACAAGGCAGTAAGATAAATGAAATCAGGCAGATGTCAGGAGCGCAGATCAAGATTGCTAATGCCACAGAAGGCTCTGCAGAACGACAAGTTACAATCACAGGATCCCCTGCAAACATCAGCTTAGCACAGTACCTCATTAATGCAAGGTAAGTTGGCTTTGTAAGTGATCATGCTTCTGTGAGATTGCTCTGTCTGCTCTCCAGCAAATGTCTGTCCTGGGTAGATCCAGAAAGTTGCTTTGCAGTGTTCATTTTGCGTAGTATTACTCAATTCCTAATGGTTTGTAAAGCCTGTATCATTAGAACCTGTGGTTGCTGTTTGTTTATATGGAAAGGAGCTTAATCCAGTGCAATTCTGGGTATATGTTGAATGACAAAAGCTGCAAAATCTGAGTACTTATATTAGCATCCACCCAAAATATTGGTGGATAAATTAAATGAAATGAAAATCATAAATTGTTTAGAGGAAAATACATTTCACAGACCCATTTACTGTCCTGAATGGCAAATATAGTGAAACAGATTGCAAAACAGATTTAATTTACCAAGTGGAAATTGCCACTCAGAGTTGATAAACTGACATTAGGTTGCTGAAGAGGCAAAGGATTTACTTCTTCAGAGACAGCACCACAAATCTGTAAGAAGCATTCCCTAATGAGACAGGGTGAGACTATCAGCTTTTCCACCTCCTGCTCCCAGAATTAATGAAAGCACTGGCTGTTTAGCTAAGCCATGGTGATGGCTTAGGTCTCTTAACAGTTTTTATATGATTATTTAGAAAAATATTAAAATTGATTCCACTTCTATTTGCAGTTATGCAGAGAATAAAGTGCAATGGATATAGTGCTGTCTCATAAATCTACTTGTAAATGCTGGACTGAGGCAATATATGGTGGGGGAGTGGCTATGTAATTTATGGCTCTTCTTTTTCTTTTCTTTTTTCCCCTCCACAAAAATACTGTGATATGAATCAAGCTTTGTGTTTAACTATGTTTGCTGTTAAGGTAATACAAAGTATGTGATTTATGTGGGAGCTGCCGTCACAGCAGGTCTGTGGCTTCCTGTGGCCAAGCCTCCACTCCATCCCAGTTTTGTAGAGCACCACTGCAATGGTTGGAGTGGAGGAACTGGATGTTTGTGCAGCTCTGTGTTATAGCAGACAAAAATACTCCTTTTTATAATTTAGTCTGAAAGCAGCTTCCTAGGGAAAGATATATATAGGGGTGGCACTGTGCAAACTAAGATAAACCATTTCCAGAATCTTAAAGCAACCTACAGCTCTTTTGATTTATATTCTTTGTAGCAAATATAAGTCACTTCCGTAAGCCCTGTAATCAAATAAAAATGTGTTCCCTCCTTTAACCCTTAAGGATATGTTCTTCTCTTGGTGTTCAGGGATTCCCCACACATCGAGACGAGACTAGACCCCTTCATTTTTAGTTGCACAAACACCATATGGCATGCATCTGGATCTCAGAAGATAACAATTTAGGATCTTGAAGACAGCTAAAGCATGCAAATAAAATAATGCACTTATTAATGGAGTTGCAGTGAGCTGCTCAGCAGAGACAGAAACTCTAGTGAACAAAACTGCTTGACTCACTTTAGAAAAGTCTGTGAACTCTCACACTTCTGTTGATTACTGTTAAATGATTCTTGTGGTGAAATGGGATCTATATGAGGTCTTTTAACATACTTTCGCAAAGAAGAAAACTCCTCAGCAGTCATATACCACGGATCTCTATCTATACCCTGTGAAATCAGAGACAAAGTATTTTTCCTGTTAAATTTCTAGATAGAAGTCATTTGTTATCATCATCTACAATAAACCATCATATATTACTATGTACCATGTGTTGGAACTGTATTTAGATTAAGTAACTTCATTTGTAAATGAAGACTCTTAAAGTAATGTGTAATAAATTAAGCTGTAAGGTAACATAGGCATTTAAGGTGGCTTTTTCATTTTAAAAAGTAACACTGTTCCAGACCTCTCCTTTCATATGAGACATTCCTGTCCAGCCAGGTGCCACCACAGCAGCAGTGCGAGTTCAGTCACACTGGAGGAAGACTGAGAAGCTGTGAGGCAGGTGGGGGGTTTGCTCTAGTGAGGTTTAGGTGCTGGGGCAGGACAGAGCTGCAGAGCCAGGCTGCTGCTGCTGCTGCCTCTATGGGCTGGGAGCCACCTCCCAAACCTGCCACTAGTGATGCCATCTCTTTTAAAGACGGTGGCACAAAACAACTTTGGGGAAGAGACAAGTACAGCATCTAAGTGCCCAAAGTGTGGTCTGGTATATGAAAATAATAACTACAAAAAATAACAGCTGTATAAGCATTCAGCGTAAGGTAGATACTTTTATCCCTTACAAGATCTGTTCTTCACAGGAATCAGTTTCCAGGGCCAGGATTTCTGCATAAACCAATGCCTTTCAGCAACATATGTAAAAAACCAAAATTATCTATCCACAGTATTCCTGAAACATATTGCGTGTATCTTTAAGCTATTCTCCAACCAAAGTTGCTATCTATAGAATAATTTATCAGTTTGCTTTAAGACTTTTATTGAAACCTGGTGTTGGATATGTAGATAGTATATTCTAAATTATAGATATATATTGATATAATATCAAAACAGATATTTAAATCTTTCTAAAGTATTGGCTTGATTATGTATTGCTTACCCGAGCGCTGGCCTCTGTACAAATAGAGCGTGTCTTAGCTTGTTTGCAGTAGAAATGTCTTTTTCCTGTAAAGCCTTCTGTCTCTTTAACTGGTCTCCACTGTAGTAACTAGATTTTCATTAGCCAGTTCCATCTTCTTGCTTTTATTAAGATTGAACTGCAGTTTCATTTTCCTGTGTAATATCTGACTTTGGATTATAAATTAACTTAGCCAGCAGCACTTGCTCCTTGTTGAAGGGCAGTTTCCTGAAGGTATTTTTTTATGAGAGGCTCATTCACAGACCCAACAGGACTGCCAAAGCTACACCTGTTCTCTTCTCCTCACCATTTTCAGGTAATGCAGGATGTGGCCTTCAGTGTATGTATTCAGCAGGTGCAAGCCTGCAAAGGGACGATGTCCCTGTGAAATTTTGTATGAAGGCTGCCTCACCCCCTTTGACATGCAACGTTGTTTTATCCACAACTGGTTTGGGAAACTGCCACTGCTGTGGGACAGCTGATACCTAACCTGATGAACTCCCAGCTTATGTGTTGCCACCAGTAATAAATGGGAAACGGCAAATTACTGCTAGAATCATATATAAGAGTAAACCAGAGACAGGGAGTTGGAATGGCTGCTATCAACACCAGCATTTTGGCCTGTGGGATGTGTTCTCCCTGCTGGTGCAGGAAAAAGCTTAGGCTGAAACACCCCCCCACCCCCCTCCATATCAGGAAGGATATTTTTGTTTTTGTTAAATGCACAGTAGACAGATTTGGAGTCACTGAAACACTGAGTCCTGCACTACCTTTCTATGGGCCTCCCTCCCAGAATAATACTGAGTCATACTAAGAAATCCAACTGTATAAACTGAGATTTTCAAAACATGCTAAGGTATCACTTGTAGCTCCTACACCCCAAAGTCGAGAATGTACAGTGAAACTGGAGTCTCTGATTCAGTGGTCTTGACATAAACCCCTCTGTGTGAGTAGATGGCGAGTAGCATGGCCAACAGCACAAGGGTGCACTTCTCTCTGCTTAGAAAACCTAAGAGTTGCTCATTCATGGGTACAGATAAAAAGTTCAGGGTAGGAAAATCAGAACTTCACCTCCCTCAAAGGAGTCTGAATTTCATGCACTCACCCCTCCTTCCCTCCCAGCTCCTCACAGAAGATGCACTCCTTCCAGCTTACCAGCAAAAGCTGCTGAGGTGTTCGTGCTCCAAGAGCCCTCTTTTCTTTGTGAAGAAGAGGAGCTCAGTGCTCAAGCATTTCCCTTTCTCCTCCACACTCCTCTCCCCAGCTCAGACCTGCTTCAGGTGTCCTTCAGATGCACCATCAGCAGCAGTGCTTTGGGAAGCTCTATTCCAATGTCTGCATTCCCCACTGGCTGATCCTTGCATCCTCACACGAGGCAGGCAGTGCGCTGGTCATTGCCTTGCTCAGGCAATGAACAGCCATGGGGCTGTTACTCTCAAAACTCCATCCCAGCCTGCAGCCTGGCTACAGCTGCTCTCCAAGCCTGCTCACTCGGTCCCCAACAGGGACCAGCACAACCTCTGTGCTGGGAAGCCTTCCTGGGCCTGATGGGGTGTGCTAAGAAAGCACCAAGTCCTCTGCATGGCCAGCCAGTAGCTTGTTGACACTTCAGTCTGGAAGCAAGGAGCTGTACAGCTCCTCATCTCACCTCAGGAGAAAGCACAGGAGCCTGGCAAGTTAATAGATGCCAAAAAGACAACCCCAAACTTACTAGGAATACACATGTAACTGTAGCTATCAAAGGTTTTCTAACCCATAGTCCTGTTTCTGTGGTAGGCTGCCATAGCTCCCAGCTGGTCACCTGCAAAAAGCATCCTGAAATTAGTATTTGTGTTATTTGCCAACCCAAAAGCCAGTGCACAAGCTGCAACAAGCAAATAGGCAAAGGGAGGATTCATCTAGGCAAACATTTTGGCATATGAAGAAAACAGTGTGCACTTGGAATTACTATATTTTAATGTCTGAAAATGTACAGAAAAGCAGGAGTGTATGGGCCAAGCTCATCGTGCCTGCTGATGGGTGGAGTTAGATTGAAGTGATGGTGGTTTGATACCTAAACCCTCCCAAGAGCCCATCACTGCCCTGGGCTCGGAGGTCGGGTCAGTCTCAAAGTTCCTGGTGCCGGCGGGGTCTGTCTGAGGAGGTGTCTGTTGTATCCATGTAGTACCTTGTCTGTCAGCTGGAAAGCTTTGTTATGTCCACTGTAACCACCACGCAAGCTCAGGAAGGATACCACTGCTGTGCAAGCCGGGGTGTTCTTCAGTGTTCCTTTTTACTAATTTACTTATAACTAGATTGCATAAATATTTTGTTGTGATATAAAAAAAAAAAGTCTGGGGAAAGTACAAACCGAAGTGAACACACCAGCTAATCTGGTTTGTTTTATATGAAAAATGCACATTGACCTCACAGTGAATGAAATGAAATGAAAAACTAATTCACAAAAAGCACCAAAAAAACCAAAACCAAAACAACCAAAACTTTATGCCTTAAATGGAAGCAGCAAATTGTTGCTCAGTCTCCTCTCATCCTAGCAAAATGACAAATGGTACTGTTTATGTCACAAAACTGACATAAAATTGAAAAAAATTACCAAAACCCCCCGCGTCCCCCTTTCAAAAATACCCGGATTTTGAAAAGCAAAATTCACCATATCAGTGCTGGGGAGTAAACTTCATAGTTATTTTAAGTTTTCTTTTAAGTTTCGTTTTTTCCATCTTTTTGCCATTACCTGCATTCCTTAGATTTCTTTTTTTCATATGTAAAATGAACTAGCAACACCCCCATACCCTCTTCCTTTTTCTTTTTTTTTTCCGTTCTGAAAGAACTTAAGAGTCTCAGTACTGTTTTCCCCATCAAATCATGGAAAACCCTTTTGTTATTTCTCTTCTTTAACACATAACATGTTCCTCCTTTGACCCTCATTTTCCCTTTTTTTCTCTCTCTCCCCCTTCTCCCTCCCACTCGTCTCTTCCCCCTCACCCACCGATCTAATCCTGGATCCTGCCCTTTCGTGGTTGCTGTCCTTCCCTCCCTTCTTCCTTCCCTCCCGCCCTCCCTCCTCCTTCTCCCGGCCCCACCGCCCTGGCTGAACCCTCCCAACCTGTTTGTTCCTCTTCCTCTCTTCGTTTGCAGCTTAGAGATGGCTAAAGTCAGCACCCAGACCGCTTCCGTCACGACCCCTGTTGACCTCAACATGAACCTCTCTCAGTCTGCCACCCCTACCTCCACCCCCACCTCCATGGCCGTGCTGGCGGCCGCCTCCGCCGCTACCGTCAGTACCCCCCCTCCCCTACCAACTCTGCCAACCACCCACTATGCCGTTCCTGTCTCCAGTCTGCTTGGCATGAAAACTGTCCCACTCCTGGCACTAAATGCCGCGGCCGCCGCGGGGGCCACGGGGAGTTTGTCCGCTTACACTGCCAAAATTCCTTCGACGAGCGGGGTTAAGAAATCTGACCGCCAGAAGTTTGCTCCATATTGAAGGGATGAGACACAATGCAAGCTTTGCCAGCTCTGCCAAGAGTCTGTGGTAGATCCTAGTTATCGAGGAAACAATACGGCATCTTTTCTTTTCTGTTCAATTGCTAGTGTTAACTGTTGCCAACTCAAGTCGTCTTCCGCTCTCCATAACACCTAACGCAGGCACCACTTACCAACTAGTTCCAACAGCCAGCAGGTGCCAGCCCGGGCTCTTTCTCCCCGGACACGTCCCTCCCTCGGCAGCCCCACAGCAAGGCAGGGCTGCCCCCAGCCCAGCAAGGGAGATACGCTGAAGAGAAGGGAAAAATGTGAATGAGGCAAAGTGGTGACAGCCGGGTCCTGCTCCAGCAGTGCTGCCCGGCATAAAAATACACTTAGATGCATTTGCAGGGATCTCTCTAACTGGAGAACAATTCCTTATGGCAAACTGGCATCTTTGATGTATTTTTGCTATTGCTAGAATGTGCAAATCCAGCACTTCTAATGATCACTAGTGCCCCTGCAATGCCCTGTGAAGTGCTGCTGGCCCCCTCAGTCATTCTGCTGCTCCCAAAAGGCCTGGAGACCCCCATCCCCCTGTCCCAAAATCTGCCTACAAGCAGGAGATGCAGGTTAGGAGGTACCTACTTGAGGTGCTTCTGCATACAAAAAATGAAGCTTTCTGGTCTGAGAAAAATTGCTAAATTAAAATGACTGTAAAACAGTAAGGAAAAATATATCAGGCACCTGTGCCTTTCCACATGATTCTTTTAAAGGGTGCAGCCATTTTTCTCTGCTTTGGAAAAATGTAATTTTAAGAACTCTGCTTTAGAGAGGGAGAGAGCGAGCGAGTGAGCAGGTTACTCCTTTTGCACTCAGATGTTTTACACACACCAACACAGTACTTATTTCTGTAAGTACTTCAGAGCAAGTACAAACCAGATGCCGTCACTATCTGATATTTCTTCTTGTGTGTGTTTTATTCAGCCAAAATGACCATTTTTCGTTAGCTTTCTGTACAAAATACATCGCTGTTTAACTCGCCACCCATCATGCAGTCAGGTTGTCTGGTAATCATGAAAAACATGTAGCATTTTAGAGGTCATTCAAAGGCTGCTGCCTGGACAGATCCCATCCCTTTACCAAGCACTTCAGGATGTTCAGATTAACTAAAACAAGACAGGTAACGGCAGCCAAAGCCAAGAGAGCTGGGGAATGGAGTGGCTGGTTGCCAGCTGTTGGAACTAGTTCTTAACTGCATTTTATGTTTGTCCATCCACCTTCTTTTTAATTTCTGTTGCATAATTCAGTAATGCAATATTGTTTTCCTCACCACTTCCAAATCCAGAGTCCCATTAGCCTGCCATATTCATCCACTCTGCACTCCTTGGACACAAAGCTTTAACAATTGAACTGTATTCAGTGCATTTTAATATAAACTAAAAACACAATGCAAATGCAATACTTTTTAAAACATGGTATTTCAAAGTGTGTTGTTGTATAGGGCTAAGTACTATCTCAGTATTTTGTGTCATTTCTGTATTCTGTGGGCTTTTCTTCACCTTAGCACCTTTGCACTAAGTTTTGTCACTGTAACCATTTGTAGAACTGCCATTGTTACAATTTGCACTTATCCAAATGGGGTTTTTGGTTGGTTTTGTTGGGGTTTTCTTTTTGGTTTTGTGTTTTTTTGTTTGTTTGTGGCTTTTTTTTTTTTTTTTTTTTTTCTTTTGGTTGCATATAATGAAGGAAAAACTGGGAATTATTTCAAGGTACCACAGCTATTTAAAAGCTCTAGAAAATTGCTGTAAAATTGTTCTGGACTATTGTAACTGTTTCAATAATTGACACTTAAAAAAAAAAAAAAAAAAACCAAAAAAAAAAAAACCACCAACCTCTGTGTGCAAAAACTTGCCTGCACTGAAATGCTGTTCTATGCTGGTTGTACTCAAGTGGTATTTTTTTAATAGTGAGAAGATTTTTTTCTTTTTTTTTGCCTTTTTTTTTT
>VZUA01081749.1:82525-93161 GCA_013401035.1 Horornis vulcanius | reverse complement strand
CTTTTTTGCCTTTTTTTTTTTTTTTTTTTCTTTTCCTCGTTTTTGTTCCTACATTTTAGGCTGTCTTCAGAAGTTACTGGCCTGGGGGCTCTGTAATGTATCTCATCATGCCCTAGTGCATTAGCCACCAGACAGGACTTTTCCAAAGCCCCATGAGACAATGCTTTCTATGGACTAATCTACAGAGGAGTTTCTGCCATTTCTAACTTTCTTATTATTCCGAGACATCAAAAGAAAACACTTCCTTTACTCTTTAAGCAACTGTGCTTCCTAACTCTTGTGTTGCTTTCATTACTGTTCCAGTTTTAACACTGTTGTGGCTCATAACATAAAGCAAAGACAAGTTATTTTCGGGGGTTAATTTTCATTGATGTTCATGCTTTAGCTAATCTGTATAAAAGCATGGGCCGTTAGTGTTCTAAACCACTGTATTCAGCTAGAGACTCGACACTAAGTTAAATGAGACGTTTTTATAAATAAATTTTTTTCCTGATTAAAAAAAAAAAAAAGACGTGGTAGCTTTGTGCATACAACTGTTGTGTTGTTTAAACTTTGTTCTTTGTAACCAAGTTGCTAACTTGTCATTGAAGAAGCACTATTTTATGGATTGTCAAACTAAGATCACAGACAAATTGCTTGTTTTCAATTAATGATTAAAGGTTTCATATCATCATGCTTAAGGTCCCAGTGCTCTTTGGGAAACAGTGTGACACCTGTGCAAGACTGGCAACCTTAGTCAGGATGTTAGCCCATTGTCAGGGATGATGAGTCTCTTCAGGACTAGAGGGAGCCAGATTGTGCAGTCAGTACAGCAAGCAGTATTTCTACAAAATTTGATTTGGTTTTTAACAAAGCTGCTCGTTGAGAACTTCTCACACTACATAGAAAAGACAAATTTGGCTTCATGTTACAAGCAGCCACTGATTTGTATCTCTGGTCTTTTCCCAGACTGATCTATAGATCAGATACTGGAGAAAGGAAAACAGGAACTTAAGAATGAACTTGGATGCAGAGTACTGTATTACTAAGGCCCTTGGTACTTTCCCATTCCCAGCAGCACTGCCCAGTGGCAAGGCTTCTAGTCAGCATCTTCCACCCTGCCAGGAGCAGGCCCAGGAGCTCTCTCCTCCTACCCTGACACTCTGCTCCAGCTGTTCAAACCCTCCTTTGGATCTGCTGAAGCACTGCAGTCACAGCCTCGAGTTCTCTCTTCACGTACAAGCAGAAGAAAGGGGCCGGCCCCGAGCTGTTGCTGCATTACAGCACCCCTGGCTGTGCTCTGGCCACCTCTCCTCTTGGGGCACTGGCAGTACTGCCACAGGCACTGCTCTGGCCTCAGGAGAAAGCAGCTTTTTGGCAGTGCAAGAGAAGCATCCTTAATGACACAGACTGATTGTACAACCTCCATCTCCCTACTCTGCTAAGGGTCTCTACCTGCCCTCAGGGATTTAGCTTGGGGTCCTGCTTCCCCTCCCTGCCCCCGCTGAGCTTTTGGGGCATATCACAACTATTCCCCGTGGTCTCCAGGGTAGAGACAGCTCTCGAGTCTGAGCCTGGAACCAGGATATGCATGCAGATTGGAGACCTGTCGAATGAACAGCTTTCTCAATACAGATGCAGGCACAGAACAACCCCTGATGATGCAGGGTGACAAGGAGCATTACAGAACAGCTCCCTGCACCTCAGCACCCAGGAGGCCATACCCAATGTTGACAATTACCTATTCCAACCCTTAGAAAAACTACAGGCTGTAATACTGATTTGAAAAAATTCTCTGTTATTGCTTAAAATATATTTTTATTACTTAAAATGTATTTAACTGCTCATTCTTGAAANCTTTTTTGCCTTTTTTTTTTTTTTTTTTTCTTTTCCTCGTTTTTGTTCCTACATTTTAGGCTGTCTTCAGAAGTTACTGGCCTGGGGGCTCTGTAATGTATCTCATCATGCCCTAGTGCATTAGCCACCAGACAGGACTTTTCCAAAGCCCCATGAGACAATGCTTTCTATGGACTAATCTACAGAGGAGTTTCTGCCATTTCTAACTTTCTTATTATTCCGAGACATCAAAAGAAAACACTTCCTTTACTCTTTAAGCAACTGTGCTTCCTAACTCTTGTGTTGCTTTCATTACTGTTCCAGTTTTAACACTGTTGTGGCTCATAACGTAAAGCAAAGACAAGTTATTTTCGGGGGTTAATTTTCATTGATGTTCATGCTTTAGCTAATCTGTATAAAAGCATGGGCCGTTAGTGTTCTAAACCACTGTATTCAGCTAGAGACTCGACACTAAGTTAAATGAGACGTTTTTATAAATAAATTTTTTCCTGATTAAAAAAAAAAAAAAAAGACGTGGTAGCTTTGTGCATACAACTGTTGTGTTGTTTAAACTTTGTTCTTTGTAACCAAGTTGCTAACTTGTCATTGAAGAAGCACTATTTTATGGATTGTCAAACTAAGATCACAGACAAATTGCTTGTTTTCAATTAATGATTAAAGGTTTCATATCATCATGCTTAAGGTCCCAGTGCTCTTTGGGAAACAGTGTGACACCTGTGCAAGACTGGCAACCTTAGTCAGGATGTTAGCCCATTGTCAGGGATGATGAGTCTCTTCAGGACTAGAGGGAGCCAGATTGTGCAGTCAGTACAGCAAGCAGTATTTCTACAAAATTTGATTTGGTTTTTAACAAAGCTGCTCGTTGAGAACTTCTCACACTACATAGAAAAGACAAATTTGGCTTCATGTTACAAGCAGCCACTGATTTGTATCTCTGGTCTTTTCCCAGACTGATCTATAGATCAGATACTGGAGAAAGGAAAACAGGAACTTAAGAATGAACTTGGATGCAGAGTACTGTATTACTAAGGCCCTTGGTACTTTCCCATTCCCAGCAGCACTGCCCAGTGGCAAGGCTTCTAGTCAGCATCTTCCACCCTGCCAGGAGCAGGCCCAGGAGCTCTCTCCTCCTACCCTGACACTCTGCTCCAGCTGTTCAAACCCTCCTTTGGATCTGCTGAAGCACTGCAGTCACAGCCTCGAGTTCTCTCTTCACGTACAAGCAGAAGAAAGGGGCTGGCCCCGAGCTGTTGCTGCATTACAGCACCCCTGGCTGTGCTCTGGCCACCTCTCCTCTTGGGGCACTGGCAGTACTGCCACAGGCACTGCTCTGGCCTCAGGAGAAAGCAGCTTTTTGGCAGTGCAAGAGAAGCATCCTTAATGACACAGACTGATTGTACAACCTCCATCTCCCTACTCTTTTAAGGGTCTCTACCTGCCCTCAGGGATTTAGCTTGGGGTCCTGCTTCCCCTCCCTGCCCCCGCTGAGCTTTTGGGGCATATCACAACTATTCCCCGTGGTCTCCAGGGTAGAGACAGCTCTCGAGTCTGAGCCTGGAACCAGGATATGCATGCAGATTGGAGACCTGTCGAATGAACAGCTTTCTCAATACAGATGCAGGCACAGAACAACCCCTGATGATGCAGGGTGACAAGGAGCATTACAGAACAGCTCCCTGCACCTCAGCACCCAGGAGGCCATACCCAATGTTGACAATTACCTATTCCAACCCTTAGAAAAACTACAGGCTGTAATACTGATTTGAAAAAATTCTCTGTTATTGCTTAAAATATATTTTTATTACTTAAAATGTATTTAACTGCTCATTCTTGAAAGGAGAGCTGAAGCTGCTTTCACAGCAGACCTCCATAAGTCTTCATTTCTTCAACAACAAAGCTATTTCTATGGCTAACCTGGCTACTGAAAATAAAAAATAAAAAATAACCCCACATTATTGCAGCTCAACTCTAAGTAGGTCAAAGCTTTGCTCTCCCAGTAAAGCTGCCAGGCAAAGGGCAGCAACAGCTCTGGGGTGTATAGTATCTTTCACATTAATAATTCACGTGTGCCTTGCAGAATTAAAAGATTTAAGATTTAAACAAACCAGTGCAGGGGCACGTTTGTGTGAGGAATGAGGAGAGGTAAAATAAAGGTACATGGAGACAAGGAAGTCTTCTGAGAGGGTTTCTGCAAAAAGGCAGAAATGTGATAAAATCTAAGCTTATTGTAATTTCATTATTTTAGTTGGAAAACGTTTCTGAATGGCAAGAAAAAGCTCCTAATAGCTTTAATATACAAAACAGACAAACAAAAGACAAGGCAGTAAAGAAAAAAGGGGAGGAAAAAAAAGGGTAAAGAATAATAGTAACTGTGTCAGAAAAGTAAACTACTCCTGCCCAAAGGTAGATAAGAGGAAGCATGGACTTGCTGTGAAAAGGTCACTGCCCACACAAATGTGAGTTTCCAGATGAAAGACAGCACAAGTTCCCCAGCTTTTGCGTCATCAAATTGGAATTAGGTTTCTGGAAACATCTCAAATGAATTCAAGCAGCTCTGTTGTGTTTCTCAAGTGAAAAAACATTGACAGCATGAATACAGGCTGGAACCAGGAGGAAAATAAACAAAGTTAGTCCTCTGCTAATACACAGAGTGCTTTCTGTTCTCAGGCATGGCCAAAGGGCATCTGTGGGCCCCAAGGTTCACATTTGTGCCAGCCAAGCTCCTAGGAAGCAGCACAGTCTCACTGGTGCCATGAACAGTGGCACCTGGGAAGTGCCTCAGCCTCAGAAGGCTGCACAGGTGCTGTTTGTTGGGTTTCATAAAGTCTGAAACCCTAATTTCTTCCACAGCCTTAATATCAGCTGAATGCATTTCAGCACTGTTTGTATTCTTGGGACAGGACCTTCCCCTTCTGGAGTGAGTGTCATGATTATCCAAAAGTCACAATGCTCACTGATCCAGTGGCACAGCTTCTGCAGGGAAGACTCATTGTCAGGCTGCTCAACTGCGTGACACAAAGTGTGTGTTCAAAGGACAGCACTGCAAGGAGGGATTTGAACAGAGATCTCTTTTATCCCCTGTAACTTCTGCAGCCACCAATGATGCAAGGCATTAGTGTTTCCACTGTATTTTTGGAAGAAAGACCTGGTTTAGATGTCTACACAAAGGAACTGCTCGCCTTTATTTTCCCAGCTATCGGGCCAGGATAATTCTAACTGAACTGATGAACAGAAGATCAAATGAAGGCAGATACTGAAAAACTGCTTCACACCTGAAATTTCCATCTCTTGGCCCAAGCAACATTTTCTAGGGATGTAAGTACACACTGCCCTTCTTGGCACTGAAGTGTACTTAATTCCTTGGTTCCAGGAAGGAATGCAGTAATGTTGATTAAATCAGTTTCTCCATCAATGCATGTGTCCTGTCCCCCTACAGACTGGCATGTGTCTCACAACAGTAACTGAAAAAGAGTCAAAGTCATTTGATGGTACCTAACAAAAGGGAACTTCTGTAACATTACATACACTGTGGTTCCGAATGACAGCTACATGATTCATGCAGGCTGAATATCTGATTTTCTAGAGCAACTTTTATGGATTATAAGAAAAACCAGTATTTTTAAGTGCTGAAAGTATTATAGTAATATGGCTTTTCTCATTTCTAGCTCAGTGTTTTTAAGATGATAAAACACAGAGAATCTAATTATAGTGGAATGTAACAAGCAAAATTTGTCTCTCTTCAAATTGAATTTATTGGCAGGAGGCCTGGCCAAAGCTAATGTTAATGTTCTTTCCAATCAGTATTTGCAATTTGAAGCAAATTTTAAAATTAAATGCTGTAGTAGAGGGAAAACAATCACATTAGCAAATGAGAACATTGGTTTGTTGTTACTTGGGTTTGCTGGTTTTGTACGGTCACTTTTGGGCTCCTCTGTACCAAATACAGACCTTGTGCACATCTAAGGCATGACAGCAGCAGCGTATTTCTTCAAGGGCAGGGGAGAAGTTAGCAGAGAAATTCCCATTTGTGACTGCCTGCCTTGCCAGAGGAGAGCTCACTACCAGCAGCTGTAGCTGTGGTGAGCTGCTCCCTGCGGAGCTGCTCCTGAGAACTCCATTTCAAACGTGCAGGCACACACGTTCTGCTCCTGGAAGTCACTTACCAGCTCCAAAACCAGCAAGCTGGGGAACCTCAACCACGTTTTGATGGCATGAAATGACACAGTTCTTAGGTCTGGATAACACTTTCCATTATTATATGAGTAAATAATGATTACAAATGTCTTCCTCTCTAACTCTGATACTTCAGTTTTCTGCAAGTCCTGGAGAGCAGAGAATTAAAATAGCCTTCCTAATTCCAGTGAAAATTTCGTTTTTAATAGTGGTGATTGACAGAGCTAGTTATTAGGATTACTTTCATCTTTGTTGTTAAAAAACAGAATTCAAGTTAAGAAGTAAGAAAGAAATGAAGGAAGTATATATTTTTCAAAACAATCATTTCTTCTGGTTAATAACCTAGCTGAATAGTTCATCAGAAGTACATAAAATTGTTTTCTAGAACAGAAGACAAACTTTAGATTACAAAGTATTTATCCCTGTGTTTTTCTAAGATACAGATTATTTCCCTTAGTAAAGTAGCTTGACTACTAAATGAGGATAGGATATTTCTCTCTTCTCCCTTATAGCCATGCTACTTTCACTGCTAAAAGCAGGATGACTTCTTGCTCTCTTAACACAGCAGCACATGCACATCAGTGGTCACAAGGGACAAACTCATTCCCATCATCTCCACAAAGCTCTCTAAAAACTTTGTTTCAAATGCTGAAGAAAGGTACAGTTGTATGCAGTAAGCTGTAAAAAACTTGGATACAACACTTTGGAGATCTGTGAGATTCCTCCAAGGAAAAGAGTACCAACTCCTAAACAAGACACAGCCAAGAGGGATGGATGCTATCACTTCCCCAGCAATGCACGCACCCTCTGGCTGGTCCATCTTTACCCTTCCAGCAAGTTATGCAAGGAGAACAAGTAGAATGATGAGTGATCTGGTGTTTATTCCTGCCATCTATTCCTAATAACAACAGGCTGCACTGTTTTGGATTTGACTGCTCAAGGCCCCTGCACTGTAACCAAACTCACTGCCTTTAGCTTCCCTTTAGCTTGTTACCACTAGATACCCCTAAAGATGAGGGCAACTAAAACAGCTGAACTGTTTTAATGCTCAGTTAATTTCCTACTCATCCACAGTTGAAACCGTGATTTGCAGATTTATGTGCAAGATGAAAGTAAAAAATGTACAGAATGGAAGTGTAATTTATAGACTGAGAGATCAGCATTTTAATACTGTCAAAACACGTACATCCATGATGCTCAGTGCAACCTGACATTCAGTACATCTGTCTCTCTGATATTAAGCCAAGTGCAGAGGGATTCTGAAGTTCAGTGTTAACAATCTCATGGGCTTTGGTGAGTGGGGTCAGTGAAAAGCAAACATAAACAGAACAATTAGAAACTTAGCTCAGCTCTTCTCAGAGGGAAATAGGGGGAGTGTGCTTCAGTTTGTTTTGAAACTACTGTCCTGTTAATACTGCACCACCCTCTCAGCTGGACGTTCTCTTGACAGGGATAAATGGATCTAGAGATATTCCACTGCAGCATGACAGGTACCTTAGACATTGATATTCAAATGTTTCATGCTGTGCAAAGACATTTTATTTCAGTTTTGATCCAACTAAGTTTTCTCCAACTGGTCCAAACATTCATTATTTACTTCAATATTCTCTGAACACTTACTCTGTATTTCAGTACTTTCTGAGCATTGCTATCTCAGTGACAATCCTAGCTGATGTAAGACTTCAGTGTCACATCAAACATTTTAGCAGCAACAGCTACTTACTCTTACTAATGGCTGTAAGCCAGCACGTGTGAGCAGGAATGTGTGGATGCAATAAACCACTAGGCACCATTGCCTGAATTTTGACAGCTTTATAAATAGGAAGAGCTGAACCCAGGGATCATGGAAATTGGGAGTGATAAAAAAGCATCTCACTGTAAGGAAAAGGCTTCTGGCATATCAAATATTTCCCCCAAAACAGGCGAATCAAACATCTAAGTTTAGTTCTAATCTTTATTGCTTGGTTGATAACCATCTCTGAGGCCAGTAACTGGAATGCTTTGATAAGAGCAAAGCTTGTTTTCTCCCTTTAAAATCTCACTAGTTTTAAATCTAGATATTATAAAAAAAGGTTAATCTGTTCTTAACAACTTTACTTTTTGATATCAATCAGGCCACACATCCCTCTTACTTTAAAAAAGTCCTCAGCAAATTTGAAATACTTGAAGATTAACAAAAGTTAAAAAAAAAAACAGAAAACAAACACTTACCAAAGGTAGTTCTGCTTTCCATGTCCGAGTCTTGTCAAGTTTGTTGGTTCTTGGTTGTACTTAATCTGTGTTTATCAGAACAGAATCCATTTTAGATGCTTTCTGTGCCTAAGATAGTATTTTACAAAAAATTCCAGTATTTGCAGCTAGTATTTTACCTCCANACAGACCCTGAAAAAAAATGTACATTTTTATTGGGAGCTGGGGCAATGGACAGAAGTGCACCTACAAATTTTAAGAAAACATAAATGCATAATATTTTCCTTTCCCTAAACCCCCTATCTAGGAAAACTTTGTAGACTACGTACTTCTATAGACAATAAGCCAAGTTTCAAAATTACCAAACTGAGGTAATACTTCCAAAAGCCTAGAGATTCTTTAGAGATTTATTAATCACATTAAAATACTTCTGGCAGGAAACCAGTCATTTTAATAGGAAAGGTGTATTCAGTATTGTAAAACATTTGCAATATACAGTTTTTACAACAAGTAATACACCACTATAGATATACAAATTTTTTTTTAATAAGCTTGGCTCTTTACCTCACGATCCTCTTTAAATAAATATTTAACAAAAGAATCTCCCTTCTAATAACAGAAGTAACACCACAGATAAAAAAAGTATCAACCATGTTGCAGAAATGCTACAACAAAGCCCCTTTCACCCGCCAGTCTTGTGACAGCAAATCCTGCAGTTCTTCTTCATCTTCACTACCAACATCCTCCTCCTCTTTCTCTTGTGCTGCTCTTAATCTCATGGCTTCCTTTAACTTCTCCTTCATCTCATCCTGGCGGTTCCGCAAAAGCTCCACACGGCGGTAGCATTCACTGTTGGAAAGTGAAACACCTGTCAACATTTGGAGCCTTTCCACATTAATTTGATCATCTCCAGTGCTGGATTTTGCTTCTACAACTTCAGATAAAGAAGCTTTGCAGCTTCTCATCAATGAAAAAGAAATAAGCTTTGAAGATGCTAGTGCACCTTCTCAGTGTTCATGAAGTGAAAACACTGAGGAGAGGGAGAGATGTGGTCAATTCTCTAGCAATGAGAGCTAATCCAAATGCTTGACAACTGCAATACAGTCACAAGCCATTTTTCAAAAAGCACAGAATCAGTATNAAAAATCTATTTGGAACTTTTATTTTAGGGAAAAGTAATTACAGTAACAAACTTGAAATACTCTACAAATTTCTGAATTTTGGTTCTATGTACTTACAGCAGCCTTAGCTACTGAGAAAAATAAATCCTCAAAGAGAGGCAGGTTTAACTCAAGCCCTCTCCAGAATTACATGAACATTGTTAGAAGACATTCCTGTAATAGACAAGTTCAGTTTGAACCCAATGCTGTTGTTACCACACTAATTATGTGCAGCATGTAAATCTGCCCAGATGGTTGAAGTGTTGCTTTAATTTTAGTGTCTTCTTTTTGTTGCATCTTGTTCTTTTCAGTCGCTACCATTGCCATTATCACTGTTAATATCAGAGTGTTAAGCTACAGGAAAATAGTAATGAACTGTTCCACTGAGCTGTATTTCAGGTTACTTGAGTTTAAACCAATGCCCATCCAACCACCACACCACCATTTCAGCGAAACAAAACAAAACAAACCACT
Source organism: Horornis vulcanius (assembly GCA_013401035.1). Taxonomy (NCBI): domain Eukaryota; kingdom Metazoa; phylum Chordata; class Aves; order Passeriformes; family Scotocercidae; genus Horornis; species Horornis vulcanius. Next base: position 83,328 of record VZUA01081749.1, on the reverse strand, counting down.
TCCTATAACGAAGTGTGCATCACTCCACAAAACCTTTAACTTTTACTAGAATTAAAGAGGGTTTGCCACAGGACAGAACATTTTCAGTACAGGAAAAATTGTTCACATAAATTCTACATCAATCAAAATTCCCAGGGAAATAAAAATTAAGACATCAAGACATTTGACAGGGAAAGGAGGACAGTTTGTTCCAAGAATTTGCCTTGTGTACTTTCAGTGATTCCCATGCATTCTCTCTTTGGAGAAAGTTATATAACGTTGTACCAAAATCCATGTCTTTGTTAGGTATCATTCTACAATTTGAGGGAGTCTGTCCTTCAAATACCCAGATGATTAATGAAAGGTAGTATCGCAGATTAAAAGTGTTTTTATCACTCTAGACAAAGAGCAATCCATTACTGCTGGAGAATAGAGAATTTGAGGAAAAATTGATCTACTTACATCTGCTCATCAATTTCTCCAATCTGGCGATCTAGTCGTCCCTCCTCATCATCTTCTGCCACTATTGCTTCTGAAATCTAAACCAGAAAAGCACTGAGAAAATTCATCTTCATCCTGAATTCCACTTCTGCTCCTTTACAATGTCTGTGTCCTTCCCTGCTCCCCTCTACCTCAAGTTAGTGTCAATCTCCTCTATGTATATTCCCATCTTCACAAGGGCAAATACAAAAGAAAAAAAATGGTCTGGTTTAATTTGAAATGGAAATGCTTTTTCTTAAAATCAAAAGTAGTTTGGCTGCTTTGGGGTTAATCTTTGGAAATTTTTACTACACTACGATCTGAAACTGAGATTAAACAAACTA
>VZUA01081749.1:66352-77503 GCA_013401035.1 Horornis vulcanius | reverse complement strand
ATATTTCCTTGTCCTCACAGATGTAAACAGGTTCTCCTTTGCCTGCCTGGCATTCCTGCATTCCCACCTTACAATGAAACTAAGTATTTAAAAAATTAGACACAAAAAAATAAACAAAAAAGCACCAGCCAAAGCATGGCTTTTTCAGCTACACACTTCAGTATCTGAAATATCATTATTCAAAACTATTCACATATGGCAACATGTGGGCATGAGTAGTGCCAAAAGAGTCTTGCCAGAGCAAATAAAACACCTAAGCTTGTTGGCTGGGCCAGTGGGACCAAGTGAACACGAAGAAGCATTACTTGAAAGGTCTCCAAATTAGATGTCATGGCTTGGCCTCACAATGCCATTTAAATACACCAGCAGCCATCCACTGTGTGAACAAGGAAATATACTCAAAGAAAATAAAAAGACTTAAGCTTACAGCACTATATTTCAGTAAAGAAAGCCATTAAATATGTGGCAATTTTTACAAAACAAAACAAAACAAATGTTTGTATTTCAAATACCAGCATTTATTTTGGTCATCATTTTGCACTGTGCAAGCTGAAGGACATAAGAATAGCTTTGATCACAATTTCAAGATTTTTAGTTGGGGTTTTTTTGAGAAACAAGGTGAATACCCACATTTCTCTTCTTTTCTGAGCATCATAAAACCCCAAAGTGGCAAAAGACAAGAGGGCTGAAGAAGAAGTTCACTCTTGTGTTGTAACCAGTATTAATGACAGCATGTGCCATACTGGAGCCATTTTCATTCCAACAGGATGCACCCCCTGAGTCACACAGTAACTCAACATTTTTCAGAAGGATATCCCAAAACCATTATAGAACTGTTACATCCCCAATTACAAAGCAAAATTGAACATAAAAATTATGTGAACTGCTTTTCCTGGGATGACCCACAGAAATACAGGTAGATTGTCCAAATCTCAGTTCAGTCTTCCAACCAACAAATGACATTTCTTTAAGAGCCACACAGGAACCATAATCAAAAATACTTTCCAATAGATGATTTTAACAAGCTCCTCCTGCCCACCTCCACCCCTTTCCATGTTTTCTAATTTACACAGAATTAATGTTTAAAGCTGCACCAGGGGAGGTTCAGATTAGGCAGCAGGAAGCATTTCTTTACCAACAGGGTGGGCAAACACTGGAACAGGCTTCCTGGAGAAGTGGCTGATGCCCCAAGCCTGTCAGTGCTCAAAAGGCGTTTGGAATATGCCCTTAGTAACACATTTTAGCTGCTGTTCAGCCCTGAAGTTTTCAGGCAGTTGGACTAGATGATTATTATAGGTAACTTCCAACTGAAATAGTCTAGTCTAGTCTAAATAGTTCAGTCATTTTCTTATATTCCAGTATGACTCATTACCTGGAAAAGCATCCTTACTACTCAGAAAATCATTACAGCTGGCAGAAATAAATCCAGTAGTGTATAACGAGTAGATCACTTACTTTTGCATCCACTTCAGGATCATCAAAGAAACCTTCTGGCAAAGCTTCAGCAGTGTTTTCTTTCCTGAAATATTTGATTATTATTAGCCCAAGTTAACACTTTACAATCTGCTTTATTGAAGAGTTAAAAATAGTCAATGAAATTCATAACCCTTTGTGTAAGTATGTAGAAACACAACAGGTTTTTTAAGACCTTAGTTTTATCTACAATCATTAAAACCTCCTCCTTCAGCTTGGTCTTTCCTCACTTTGAAGGAACTGCACAGAAAGGTTTAAAACTCACTGTTAAAACAAGAGCTGTAGCTTATGCTTTTAAAACTACTCTTTCCAGTGTGCTGAACACCCCAACACTGTAACAGCACAGTTGCTACTTCTGAAAGACTAAAGCACTGTGTAAAGGAGTGCTCAACTGAGCTGAACCATAACTACAGAACAAGCAGTTTCCTTTAAACAGTGGAAAGCAGTGGTTGACATTAAGCTCCCAGAGCAGCCTGTGTTAAAATCTGCAAAGAGATGTCAAACAGACTCACTATGACATTGCTCCATCTCTTCTCCCGTCCCTAGGGTGCAAGATACCTGTCTGAAATAACGCCTGAGGCTGACATATAAAAAAAAAACTATTCTGAATGCAACCTAACAATAAGTTAAGATTTCCAAGTGATCACAGTCTCTATTTCCTGGAAAGATAAATATTTATTTACAGTTTCTAAGACTATCAATATTTGATTTGACTGCTTACCTTTCGACTACCTTCTCCTGTATCTCTGCTTTCTGTATGGATCCTGAATGGGAAACTATAGGAGCAGCTGGAGTTTTGGTATCAAAAAAGTCTATAGGAAAGGACAGAAGTCTATGACAAAAAGAACAGCTGATTCAGACATTTTCTAAAATTCCTACTAGACAGGAATTTCATTTAATACCTTACTGAATCAAGGGAAGAACAGCCAGATGTTACTTCCCTTGGCAGCCTCAAACAACTAGAACATAAAACCAATAAGCAACCAGCATACAGTAACAGGAGATTCTTTGCTAGTTTATCTCTGCTTCCAGTATTACACACCCTCACCATCACCTAAATACCCATCACCTAATGGCAATAATTAGAAAAATAAAATTAAAACCTTTCATCATCAGTTAAATCACAGGTTCTCCTTAAAGAATCACTTACTATTTCAGTCAGCATTACCTGCAGGCAGAGAATTTGCTATTACATCTTGAGTTGGAGGTGGAATTTCAGTTTTATGCACAAGAGAAGATTTGCTTGATTGTTCTTGTTCCTCCTCTTCATCTTCATCGTCGTCATCATAATTCCCTGACAATAAACTGGGACCTGAGCCCTTGGAAAGCTGTACACTGGCGCTGTCTTGCTTTGCTTCATCAAAAAAATCTGCTGGCAGCCTGGTAAAGAGCCCACAAGACAACTGTTTGAAACCTCACACCAATGACTCCAGTGCAGCGCCAGCAGCCCAGTCCCTCTGTGAGCAATACAGGCTGTGAGAGCAACGCCCTGAACTGCACAGCTGCCAACACAGCCACTGCCTGAAGGCAGCACACACTTGGGGCTCTCATTTTAAGCTCCCCAGAAATGCCCAGGTTAATTATAAAAACACATTTTAGATGCATGTTTCTATTTGCATATTCACTATCGGAAACATTAATAAAAATGACCCGTAACAAATTGGAATGGTGGTTAAAGTAATTATTTTTCCACCTATTGAGTAATTTGCAATTTATTTTGGGTACCTACTGCTGTTCAGGACTGCAATTTAGAACAGCCACACAGGCTCAGCAATGAGAAAACAAAGACTTGCTGGGAATAGCTGTAGCCTTCAAGCCAAACTTTTCCACGTTATATTTTAAACTAATCCTACCAGCAAGTTCAAAAATGGACAAACACCTTAAGTGTTAATTTTGCACACAAACTCAAACTCCAGCAAGGAAACTGCACGTGATACCTACGCAAGATAGTTTATCCTCTGAAGTGTCAGAGGAGACCCACGGGTGTCACCTGAGATCTGCCAACCCTGCAAAGATGTTCTGATACCATCAGAAATATTTAGGGGCAGCTGAGATGCTTAACCCAAATACAGTCAAATACAGTCCCATATTTGTAAAAGTTCAACTGCAGCATATGCACCTACATGAATTTTAGGTGACAAAACCCATCCTAATGAAGATCTGTCATTTGTTAGTAGTTTTTGTTAATAAGTATCATTTCATTATACATTCAAATTTTGTCTTAATTTCAGACTGCCACCTCTTCTGTAGGATGTCAGCATTGTAAGAGAACATGCTACAATATAGTTATGTTCAAGCTGTGCAATAGCACCACATGTCAATCCTTTAAAGTCTGTCAGTGACAGTAAAAGTATTCCTGTTTTCTCAGAGAATCTTAAGAGTTGATACAATTATCTCCAACCAGGAAGATGCTGCCATGTTCAGGAATATACAACTCTGTTAGAAAATGGGCAGAAGCAGGGATCTGCTGACTCTCTGAACCTTGGCCCTTGTCTAGGAAGCAGAGACAAGGAAGAGCTGGGTGAGAATGCAGTCATTGGTAGTTAGAAAAAAATCCTATGTAATAACAAGAACTACTTACCCCGAGGAAGACGTGTGTGGCTTTTCATCTGTACCTGTACAACAGCCAAGAGTCACTTCTTAAAATCCACGCTTTTAAAAGAAACATCCCTAAGCCTTCTATGACAGCACCAAGTCCCCAAATGCATATGGATTTAACATATCTCATATTTACATGTCTGGTAGCACCAACGGAAAAAATTAACTGTCTCTCCTTTGGCAAGAACTTTAGTACATGGTTTGAGGAAAACCAGTGACTTGATCCCATGAAAAAGAATAACACCAGTTCTAGGAAAGTGCTCCTACTGCTTAATTTACACTGCTTCTCGACATATTTGGGCCAAACCCACAGTTCCATAACCTAATTTAACCCAATAACCCAGAATAAAACCAGGTAAACTTCCAAAAGCACAGTTTTCTCCTGACACAGAACTCACAGAGAGAGAGCAAGCAAACTTTCTCCCTTTTCAGCATATAGCATTCAGGGCTGACATTAACTCAACAGTCTGGTGTATTGATACTCACTTTCACAGGAACAAAACAAACCAAAAGCATCAAGATGTAAAATGGATGTATTCTGGCAAGCATTTCCCTCTCATTACCTTTTACTCTCTTTAGGTCTGTATTTTCCGTCTCAGCTGTTCTTCTCTTGACAGGGTGAGATGATGTGCCAGCAGCTGAGCCAGTGGCCGTCTGCTTTGTGCCTTTTAATTCTGCAACTCTCTGTAAAGAAATAAAAATTCAGGACACATTATCAGCAGTAATTTCTGGATTGCAGCTTAAAATACAAGCTTTTACAACAGCTCATCAAAGTGAGCTAATACCTTTCTAGAACAAGTTCACTGAAACAGAAACCACAGGTACCAAAACAAAGACCAGTGTTTCTGTCAGCCTCTGGAATGATGTGACATGGAGGAAGAGGAACTGACACTCACACAAGGGAGGCTGTACCAGTAAGAAAGAAAAGACTAAGAGCAGTGACACGGACAGCAGTAAGGCACTGGAGAAAAGAGCAGGAAGGCTGGATTTATTCTAAGGTCCTGGAATATGAAGTGTTTTAAAATTAAAACATGGCACTTTAACAGCATGAAAGACGTCACCCTGCCTCGTCACAGTTATCTAGTCTGAATGCAGGCAATGAACTGGAACCCCTCTGTTCCTCTGGTCTTTTCCTGAGTACTTGTAAAATTAAACACAGTCTTTCAGTTTTTCCTAAGAAGTATCAGCAGAACTTTAAAGGATAAAAAAAAAAAAATTGTGTGGCATCCAAGTTACAAACTCCCTGACTTGCTTTTTAAGTTCTTCATCCTTACTGCTGAATCACAAAGAAAAAAAAGCGTATTTTCTTAACCTCGCATAAGCTGTCACTTGACAGCTCACAGGTCCCCGAGCAAGCCCGCGGGAGAGGGGCAGGAGGAGAGTTTCCAAGTCCGAGCCACAGACAAGTGACAGCCGAAAGCTGTCGCTAAGGTGAGAACTGCTTCACCTGAGAAGCGGACCCCTGAAAGACACGGGGCCCCCTTTTTAAGGGTTGGCTTTTCAATCCCCGCACAGACTTCAAGAGAACAGAACCCAGATGCTGGTTCCCACCCTCATCCCGGAGGGCGCTCCGCTGCTCCCATTGCCGCACAGAGCCAGGAGCAGCGAACCCCGGGCCCCCGTTCCGGCGGTGCGGCCTCTCCCCAGTCCCTCCCCGTCCCAAGCGCTGTCCCGGTACTCCCGAACAACAAAGCCCGGCCAAGACCCGCACCCTCTGCCCCGCCGCTCACCTCCCGGTGCTGCTTGCCCAGGACGTGGGTCTGCCACAGCAGCTCGCCCTTCACGGGCGCGTTGCACAGGGAGCAGCTCAGGTGCCCCAGGCTGTTGTACGTGTCGGCCGCGTTAAGGGAAGCACCGAGCGGATAGCGGACCCCCTTCCTCCCTTCCTCCCTCCCAGCCCCCTTCCCTCCCCGCCGAGCTCTAGGGAGCCCTGAGCCGAGGATATTTGGCGAAGGGCGAGTCGATGCGCTTCTTGCCCGCGTTCTGGCGCTGCTTCTCCCTCATAAGGCGCCGCAGCTCCTCCTGCCGCACCTGCTTCCGCCCCGCGCCCGCCCCGGCCGCCGCCATCTTCCCCCGGCGCGCGGGGCGCTAGGGCGGGGCCGGCGCGCGCGGTGACGCCACCGGTAGCGCCGGGAGGGAGCGGGGGTGGGGCAGGAGGCGTCTCTGAATGAAAGTGCCTGAAACGTACCCCGCCCCTCACGCCAAACCACCCTAAGAAGTAAAAAACAGTAACATTACATCCCATACATCCAGATCCAGAAAGCGCAGAATCACAGGGTGGGGCAGGCTGGAAGGCATCACAGTGGGTCATCTGGTCCAACCTGCCTGGCACAAGATTGTGTCCAGATGGTTCTTTAATATCTTCAATGAGGAAGACTCCACACCCTCTGGACAACCTGTTCCAGTGCAACACTACCGTGCACTTTTTTTTTTAAAAAAAAAAAACTAGCAATTTTAAAGCTCTGTTTCGTTGCCAGTCCTGGGAACACTGGAGGCCCCAAATCATGGCACTCTCCAGGAGGCCCCGCTTGCTGTCCTGCACAGCGCACACGGCAGCACCAGCCAGAGCAGTGTCAGCCTTCCCTGCTAAAACAATCCAAATACAGAATTTGGTGACTACAACACGACCAGGACAGCAGACAGCTTTCCATGTTTTATTTTTATCTTTTCATTTATCACAGTACAATAACGTAAGTTAACCAAAAAAAAATCTAGTGCCAACTTCCACGGTGTCAAGTGCTCCACTCCAAACCACGAGTGTCCATTAGAAGTCAAAAAGTGTTGCTCCAGGCTTACAGCGACATTACCTTCCAGAGGACTTGGTCATGGAGGATGCCACTATAATTTTGTGCTGTTTCCAGAGAGCAACCTATCCCATGGCTCCAGACTCCACATCTCCCTGAGTCGGGTTTGGTTCATCTCACACCAGCCCACGGGATCTGGGAGAGAAAACGGGCCAAGGGCGTGTGCAATTCAATGTCCATTTTGATAAAAGACAAATCCTGTGGTATATTTTGCCAGGATGGCAAGTCCAAGGTGTGTAAACACAGCCAGAGCAACACAGCAACTGGAGGAAGACGATGCGGTAAGTGCAACTGAGGGAAAAGGGAGTAACTTCTGTTTTGACATGATCATGGCAGATTGTTGGGCTGAGGAAACGATTCAGTAGCGAAACAGGTATCACAGTACACCTGGACTACAGAATCAGTGAGACTATAGCTTAAGCTTGATTATTTATATTTACAAATTCTGAAGAATATTTAAAATCACCTCTTCCTTCCCCTTCCTCCCACAATTGCAGTCTGCTGCACTTCTGAAAAGCACAGACGCTTGCTTTTACTGAATTTAAGGCTATTATGAAAAAAAAATGTTTACAACTCCCCTCTCCAAAACTCAGTATAAAAGTCAATTCACTCTAGAATGTCTTGGGTAACTCTAAATACAACCTTTTTTTTCCAAAACAAAACAACTCATTTTTATATTTGGAAGACAAAATGATTTATGCTGCAGAAGCCGGTCTTCATACACATCCTTTTGTCCTAGAAACCAAACCACTTAGCACTACAAGGTAAGTTTGGCTCAGGACACCCACCCTCTGCTGAATGCAGATGTGCTGGTGGGAGAGCACATCTCTTTGCCTCAAAGTACCAGACCATCAAAAGATCTGCTACAGAACATCCTGAAGTTAATCCACCTTGCTCTGAGACAGGCTGAGGATGTACTCACACAAGCACATCTAAGGAAGCAGCAATTTCTGGGAAAGACTGCTGGGAAGATGATGTCTGCCTGCAAATGTTCTCACCCAAGATAGAAAACTACACAGGAACTGCAGAAATGGACACAGTCCTAGCCATGACCACAGCTCCCAGTTCTCTCCGTGGGCACAGGAGGATGCTTGCTTATTGTACCTGCACCTGTAAAGCTCAACGCATTAGAGAACCCACATTTGGGAGGGTGAGGATCCTTTCCATCATAGGCAAGTGGCTGATTTTGCATTCCCTGAATTAGGCAAGTGTTGCTGGTGGTTTAAGAGTCAGCTGAATCTGGTCCAGAAGCAGCCACAGGCTAGGCTGGGCTTCACAAAAATTACTACAACCAACGCTTCCTCCTCTTAACCTTAAAGTGCTGGGAAAATGCAGCATGACTAGTTAGCCTAGGAAAAAACTTCCACAGCCCTACCATACCAAATCCTAACATGATAGAAAAGGTTCCTAGGAGTTTAGATTATGAAATCCTCCACAGATGCTGATAAGAGAATTTCATAAGGAAAAAATATACACTTGGAGTAACTGATTAACAGCAAAAAACATGGCAACTCAAATCTCAGTATGGTTGACCAGCATTTTTAGAATACAAGTGACCCTTTCTAAAGCACAGCTCTCACTTCATTTGTTCAGTGGCCTTTTTCACTAAAAAAAAAGTTCCTCCAATTATGAATATCAAAGACAATACTGTAATAATAACACTTTAGGTATTACTCAAGCTTTGTAACTTATAAGAAGTTAAGATATTTTTACATACATTTCCTATTTTTATCTTGAAAGGACAGCTAGCCTTAAAACAAACGGATAATGGCTCGCTACCTAAGGGCCAATTCTAAACATTCTCAGTCTGACTCATTTGGGATGAAGCGTTTATTTCTTGCACAGAAAGAGGCTCCCTACCAGTCCCTGCTGTGCCAGCCACTGTGTATCTGGGTGATCTCCCAGTGAGGAGCATCAGTGAAAAAGCAGCTCCTGTGTATTTATGTTACCTACAGGCTGACACGCTCCACAGTCTGCTCAGAACCTCTGAGCAACCACTGCAAAGCTGGCTGCACCCACTCAAAGTTTCTGTCTCCTGCAAAAGCTGATTTCTCACCTAACACAGAAGGTTAAACTCGGCACGTATCTGACTGCAAGACTCAGTCATAACCCTCACACTGATGGCATTGCTAAAATAAATCTGTGTCTCTTTGCAACACGTTATAAAAATTCACTGATTGCCTTAACATACTGGAATAATCACTGCATTTTCCCATTAAATATAGCATCATGAATTCAGTAAATTCAGAAAAAAGTATAAAAAAACCCTTTCAAAATAGCTCCTTAGTTATACCTTGCTTGAACTGAACCCTTGGTATTTGAGCAGCATGAGTAATCTCATTTCATTTCTCAACATAACTCAAGACAGAACACAAATAATAAAAATACAAATAATCTATAAAAACCACAGTACATCAGAAATCTGTGTATAAAACGTACGTCTGTATCAAGGAGCTCAGTAACAACTTAAAGCACCACTCAAAATTAAGTACCATACATGTTACAGTACATTCCATTTATTATGACAATTTAAGGCTAAAATAGGTACGACTGACTCCCTTACAGTCAAGCTTTCTTATATTTATAAATGCATACGAACATTAAGTAGATACAAATGCTTAGGGGTTTTTTATTGCTCTGAACTGTCTACTAGAATGTTCAACTTCCCCAGATATTGTCTCAGTTTGCCTTTTCCAATCAAGCTGAAGTCCTACAACTGCAACTTATGGCACTTTTACTGTTATAGACCTTCTTTGATTTGAGCTGTAAATAAATTCTAAGATATATCAGACAAAATTGCCCACCACTGAAAATTCCATAACTTAGTTTAACTAAACTATCTTATCATCCATTAGATACACAATTTATCACAAAGATTAGTTCAGCCATTCTTCAGGAAGGATTTTCTTTTTCAAAATAATAGTTCTAACCAAGCGGCAAACAAGACAACCAGCAAGAAATGATTGACTGGTACCAGTCTAACAGACTGGGCTTTGGGAAAAAAAAAAAAAAAAAAAAAAAAGGAAGCTGAATATGTGCTCCAAAACAAAGAGCAAACTTTTCTTCTTGCTCATAGAGCAATTATGTTTCCTATTTATGTAAGGCAATGCCTCATTCTGCCAGTGCCAAATTCTTTGACTGTAGCTTGTCCATTTCTTGACCAATATTCCCTTCAATGGTATCACACTGGGCAAGGAAAACCTGAGAATAAAAAACAAACAAATGTTATTGGATACACAGTTTGGCACTGTGAGGTGTTTCTGAAGAACTGAAAGTGCAGTTTCTATCGTGAACTTGAAGATGTCAGCTCAACAACCACTTTGCATTTGGTTTGGTAATAGCTTATGAACACCTGCATTTACCCAGAATCCAACAGGAACATGACATTGGATAAGGCTAATAAGGATAACAGCAGGGCTGCCCACCATCACCAGTCTTGATGCTGACGTATTTTCAGTTGATCCAAAGTTCATAAACAACCCCAAGGTATGCAAGACACTGCACTTTCTGAGAGAGATTATCCCATTGGCTATTCATGTCTTGCCTTTGTTTTCGCTATGTCTGCACCAGACTTTAATCAAACGAGACATTTCATGTTATTTACATTAAAATGACACTAAGAAAACACTTTCCTTCTAGAGCAGCAAACTATTGTGCCATGTGACTATTCCTCAACCATCACACTGCTTTGAATCATCTGTCTCCCACCAAACCCTTGAGCTGTCATCAACTCAAGTCTCTAAGAACTTGAGTAATGAAAAAGTGAAGGTGGTAACAACTGCAGTTGCTGGCTGCTACTGTTTCATATGTATCTCCTGACCCTGGAAGATGTATGACTGCCAACAGTAGAAGGCAGTTAATAGTTCCACCTTGCTTTCATGGGTACTTAAGAATAATAAGCATAACTTGTCACTATTTACTTGTTTTTGCTTTAGAAAAACAAACTGTTGTAAAACAGCCCTGGTCTGAAACCCCTTGGGATTCTTCTGCAGTCCTCAAAGGGTTCATAACCCACAGCTGCATAATGCTGTGCCTAGAAAAGCACATAAATAATTCTGATCTCTGCTCAACGGAATTCATTTTATGCTTTAACAGCAGTTCTTATACAAAACCCCACTTCCTTCTGCTGTAACTTCACCCAAGAGTGGAGATCCAGTAGCTTCAGTAGCACCAGTCTATCCCAAGTTTTGCTGCCTTGGTTAGGCACATGGAATCCAGAGTGTGTTCAGAACCCCCACATAACACAGCCACACCAGCAACCACCTTCATTTCCTCC
>VZUA01081749.1:40101-54157 GCA_013401035.1 Horornis vulcanius | reverse complement strand
GCGGGACCTTTTCTTCCCCGTCCCAAACCAAGCTCTGCCTCTGGCGAACCCTGGCGACGCTGACAACCTGCCCCCCGCCCCATTCCGCGGAACGAATTCATCGCCACAAACGCCACACAAAGGGATCTGCTAATCTACGTGATTTTATGTCTCCATGAAATACATAAAAGTTAGTGATAACCCGAGCAGTTTTCAAGAGGGTTACAGGTACAATCGCATAAAAGTCTCACGACTGCAGCAGTTTAAAAATTGCTTTCAGTTCTTTTATCAAACAGGCATAGTAATAAGGGAGCTATTTTACAGAGAGTAAGCAGCAACGTAGTCTTAGTCTCAAGAAAGAGAAACAATACAAAGTCAAAATAAATCTCAGCTATCAACAGCCAACACTAGTCTTCACGTTTTACTTTGTCCATAAGATACGGAAATCAAAACCTATCCGACTGACTGCTTCCACGGAAGGGAACTGGGATGAATTTTCCATTAACAGAAGTCAGAAGTAGAACAACTTTCTCCAAAGAAAGAACACCACCAGCCACTCATATTGCATTCTAGGATGTAGTGATATTAAGGTTACACTGGAAGGACAAGTTCTCCAGAATTTTAAAATAAAAAAGATTCTTAATACAATTGGAAAAGTATAGTTCATTGTATCCATTTTGCTTTTGAAACGTTTATGTTGCAGGGATCTTTGGCAACCCAAATTCATCCACCAATACACCATCCTGTAGGAAAGAAAAAGAAGCGACAGGTTAACAACTCTCCAGCAACCAGAACATTTCACAGAAGCTTCCTTACTACTTCTATAAAGTGTCTGTATCTGCAATTGCCACTATGTGACAGCTGGAATGGAAACAAGAGCATCAGTGTTCTTCCTCACCACAAAGCTCTATTAAAGCCTCAAAAGCAAACATACAGAAGCTTTTCTTATGGTTTTAAGACTAGAGCTATAATGGTACACTTAAACTTTAATGGCAGTCTGACAGTGTTTGATAGGAGTGACAAAATGTCATTCTAGTGATTTTAAACATAGTTAAAGAGCATTCAGTACACTGTATTCTTAAATTCTATTTAGCATCCATGCATACAATACATAAATAGCATACATAACATTAAGCACACTTCTTTGTTCAATATATGAAGGATCACAAATATCAAGCAACCAACACAAATGTGACTAACCCAAACCAAACAAAAATGTTAAAGAGCAAAGGACTCACTTTGTTTTTTGTGTCTGTAGGAGTGACCTCCGGGATTGCTGGAGCGGATGCAGCTTCATCTAAGTAGGAATTGTCTTCATCAGCTAAAAGCTCATCACCTAATGCATCCAGTTCTGAAATATAATTATGCTGGTTGAAATATTATGCAAGAAGTTCCTTTTGCAAGAGAAAAGCTGTTCTTACAGAGACTCAGGATTCATACTGAATGCTTGCATTCAGACTCACTTAAGTGTCAGTCATCAGTCAGAAATACACACACAGGAGAGAAACTTCTTCCCTGCCTTGTAGCATTCCATTGGTATCTCATGTTTGTCTATGCTCTTGTTACTTATTTAAAGGAAATGCAGCTTTAATGTTAAAAAAAAGCTATCAAAGCTTTTTAAAACATATTAAAAGCATTCGACCAAGGAAATAAAAAATCACTGTATGACAGTGATATATTCAGTAATACAAAAAAATCATCTTCCCCCTTCCTAACCTGCTTCCAAATCATCTTCATCAATCTCTGGTGTTCCATAGCTACGACTCAGTGCCTCCTGGACTTCATTGGCTTCTTCCATCATATCTTCCAACTGATCTTGTATGTCCTGAAGCAAGAAGCATTTTCAGTTAGTCCATATTTACTCAAATTCAGTTTAGTAATTCCAATATACAAATTACTCAATTCTTTTAATGCATAAACCATTTTTTAAGCAGTATTAATCCAAGTCAAGATACACACATTCAGGAAAGGAGTACTTGAAAAGCAGAAAGCATATGAAACTTAGACAAATCTACCATCTGGAAAACAAGCACTAACCTGAGTTGTGCCACAGCAGAGTTTAGAAGATACATTAGCATATTTACTGGCATTGTACTTGAGTACAGGTATGGAAACAATACTTGCCTAAAGGTTTACAATGCAGGCTATTTATAAAAGACAGAACAGGAAAGAGAACTTTTAAAGGAATTCAGCACTGGCATTGGGTAAGAGCTTAAGTGCAGCACACTTGAAATTAAATTTAGAAATCTTATGGGAGATTTTTTATACATTTTCTGAAGTCAGGGCCAGCCCTTGCTGATATTTGGTTAGTGGTTTGGGGTTTTTTTGTTTGTTTTTTGTGGGGTTTTGGTTTGTTGGTTTTTGGTTTTTTTTTGGTTGGTTGGTTGGTTTATGTTTTGTTTTAGGTTTTGTAAAGGGGTAAAGGACAAATCTGCACGTTACTAGTACAGAGAAACAAAAAAGGACAAAAAAAGTAAGGAGTATCCACTAACATTTATGCTGAAGTGCAAGGAAAGGAGAGATTAAAGATTAGCTCAGCAAGGAAACAATAATCACTACAATAAGGCAAACCACTGATTGTGCAGTACCAGAAAAATCAGGAAGGAATTATGATGTTGGTCCCATAAAAAAAGGCAGACAAACTCATGTGAACAAAAATAGTCATCTTGCCTTCAAGTTCAAAGTCCACTCACCATTATTTCAGTACATTATTTTTATTCTTTAATTATTTAAACTATAAAAGCTCACCTCAATTTGATCAATCTTGACTTGCTTGTAAGCTTTCTTCATTTCTTTCACCCCCAGTTTCATTGCATCCACCTGGAAGAGTCAAACATCACACTTGTATCTACTGTAGCACAGATTAAACAAATCAAACAAGTGTAAGATAAATAAACTGGTACCGTTGTCTTTGTATCCTTCAGTGCCTGAATAGTGTAATTAGCTTGTTCCATATTAAAAGACTGCTGTGACAGATTATCCCTCTGTTGTTCATACCTATTTAAAAAAAAAAGGCAAATAATGGCTTTAAAACACTACACTATTCATTACCACAAACACTCCTATTTTTTATGAGTTGAAAAACCAGCAGCAGTTGTCTAAAGATAGGAACAGATCTGTTGGAGTTTTTTTCACTTACTATACACAACTGCAGAATAAACAGCTTCATAAAAATCTGGCCATTATGCATTTCTGTGTACTTGAAGCCGACAAAGCTATTCCTGAACTAAGCTTTGTTTTAACTGACAGCAACACCATATTTGCCTAGACTGACAAAGTAGGTAAGGATACAGGAAAAGTTTAATCACCATAAGGTAGACATGCATGCCATGCTCACTAATACTGTACAGAGAACGGAGGAGTCAGCAGATTATCCAAACCACAGTGGCTCCACACTGGAGTTTTTCAGAGCAGGGAGGAGGAGGAGGAAGATAGGGTACCAAAAGGAAACCTTTAAGACTAACCACAGAGAAAAGAGAGACTTTAAAAATTAAGAAATCATCTTTCTCAAAGCTAAACTTGTATCAAATCAAGAATGTAAATGATGTCAAGTTAAGCAAAATAATGAAAAAATAAAAATGAACCACAAGTCCTTCTAACATGCAAAGCAGGAGGTCTGAAAGACAAGGAGGATCCACATGCAAAACCCTCTGGACAACTAATGACTGCATCTATTACTGTTCCACAAGATCAGAAAAATATGACTGAGGGATATGACAACAGCCTATTATGAGGAGCCCAGTAATTCCACTAAGGAAGATTAGCAGGCAGCATAGTCAAAAATCAGGAAAAAAAACCACCCTAAAGCCAGAATCAAGCAGTCCTCCTCACAACATCTAACTAAAGTATCCACATTCCTTGCCATATGACATTTTGGATTGTAAGAGTTTACTAATACTTAACAAGTAATTGAATGAGTCCATAAAGGTACAATTCATCAGAGGGATGTGAAATACAAGATGCTGGGAGCTTTGCCTCAGACAGCTTCTAAGATTTGCAGTTCATGGACTACGAGATATTTCAATGAAACATTCCTGAACACTTGCCATGTTCTGATATCTTCTCCTTTAGATCTGTTGCTGGACACTTTCAAGACAGTGCACTAGACAAGACCAGACCACAGGATCATCTGTCCTGTCCGTTTTGGGGTTTCTGCACAAATACCTGCACTACATCAGCTCGAGTCCTCAAAGGTGTCCGTAGAGAACAGGTACATTTCCAATAAACCAGAACAATGTCATCAAATACACAATTTACAGTAATCAATTAATAATATAAAATGAGGCAATCTCTCAGAAAGTTTAGGAGCCAAACATATTTGTAGTAATGAGCAGATTCAGGTCATCTTGTACCAATCCAAATTTACATACTGACATATAAATCATAAATATGCTGGTGCAAAATATGCAAGGAGATACTTCTGAAAGGCTTCCTTAGTATTTCTCTTTAAAGAATGCTCAGGAGAGTACAGGAAAGAGAAATGAATGTGTGCCACGGCCCCCTAAATAAAACAACCTTTTATTAACCAGAAACTGAGAAAGGTTTCAACTTACATTCGCTTCTGCTTTAACACTCTCAATGCTTTCTGCTTTACTGTGTTCTGAAAGACACAATAGTGTTACATTAGATAAAATATCTGACTTTACACTTGATTATGCTGTTTAAAACTAATGCACTGGATTTCAGTTTTCCAAAAGATTCCTTAGTTACTAGTGCCAAGAGTTTAACAATAGTTACATTCAGCATTTGGCCTGCATTACTGATTAACAAAAGAGGAGAGTACACAAAGCTTCTCACAGAAAATAATTTCAGTGTCAAGCTTCTGATTTATGTTTTCAGTAAGGAGAATAAGATGTCAAATTTAGTCCATCAGAACCATCTTTCCTTAACGCATTTTAATGGTCAGCATAAAACAATACTTCAACAGGTACTTGAACAATACTGTTTATATCATATATGTTTATTTTCAGATACATTTTCTATTGTAAGTTCATCCCCTTAAAAAATTGGTTGCCCTGCTCCCTTTAGGCATAGTGTGGAGCTTTTTATTTTGGATGACAAACAAAACAGCCTCTCTGCCAGACTTAATGCAGGTAATGAGGAAGAAGGGAAACAAGTTACTTCTCATGGAGGAATCACATTACACTCTGGGACAAATAAAAACCTATGAAAACACTGTTCAAAGATGTATGTCTAATAAAAATAATCCTGCAGGATCTTATCTCTCATCCTTAGGGCAAGATGCAGTTTTAAGAACCTGATGAACTGGCTAAATCACATGGTAACAAGTGTGAGTCACATCCTCTCATGCTTAAATTCCACAGAAGATTCTTACCTTTGCAGGTCCCTCTCTCATTTTCTTCATTTGATCCTTATACTTCACTAGTTCTGCATCAAGCTTAGCAATTTTCTTGTCAATTGACTCAGCTCTGCTATCCACCTTTAATGCATGAAGGGGAAAACAAAGAAAACAACATTCAATAAGGTTTTATTCAGGTGTGGGACAATAAAAAGAACAACCTCCGTTTTGTTGTGTTTCTAACTGAATTGTTTCTTCACTCAGTGGTTTTATAAATAATGTAGATTTTGTGAGAATCCAGAACCAGAATCAAGTGAAATAACTTCTGCAAGGAGCACAAGAAACAACACTGAGGCTGCAGGAAGCTCTGCCACTGTAACATGTTCTCATCATTTTGAGAAGCTCCCTTGCAAACCCACTCAGGGGAGTTCTCCATTCCAGAACTCTGGTAACATGCAGTGCCAGGGACTAAAGTGGAATGGAAAACTTGTAGGTGTACCCTGCTGGCATTCCACAGAGCTCTGATTTGGGATATGTTTTAACCCTTCACCATAAGTGGGTTAAAAATGACAATTACATAACCAAGCATGGGTACAGGTAAATCTAACATCATACACAAATTCATAAAAGGCCTTTTTAAAATGAACTGAGTACCCTAGCACTTCTCTGGAAACAAAATAAAGCTTATTAACTTCTCACTCCAAGGAGCCTCTCTAGGGATTAGATTATAATGGCATTCCAATTATAGCATAAGACAGATCAGTGCAAATTTACAATTCTGCCTTGCTAATAGTGTGGCTAAGCATGTACAATTCCGTGGATTTTTATTTCAGTGTTTCAATGACCCTTTTAAAACCCTGCTCTGTGAGAGCAACATGCATTTGCCAGAGGCATCCTGAGCCTAACATCTGATATGAACATTCCTCACAAGACATTAAAGCGCCTGGGCACAGCTGGCACTGAAGAATTTGTATTAAGTTTTCTATTATCCAAATTTTACTAATAGCAAGAAAGAGAAAAAATTGGCATTTTAAAACTCCTGTATGTTTAAAGAATGGCACCTCCTCAAGACCTTTATCAGCTAACTGCATCTTTGAGGTCAGCCTCCACAGGGGAAAAAAAAATTATTTTATTTATTCATATAATGATTCTTTCAAGCAGTACTAGCAGGAAACAGAGACAGAACCTCCCACATTGACTAACTACATAAAAATTTCACACACACATGACACGGGACCTCAGCTTTTAAAAATGAGACTGCATAGAAGAGGGGAGAACGGATCTAATTTATCAAAAAAAATAGACTGTGTATTAGGACTTGAAGAGTTTCTGTCTATTACTCACAAATAAGGTACACAGAGGAACGTTTCACTGCTACACAACGACCCCAATTTACACAAAAGAAAGGGAATCTGAATTTTAACACCGTTGTCAAAACTATAAGCCTTTTGTTCCTATGTTACCTATTTACTACTCTGAAAAAACATAAGTTTAGAGTGTTTTTTAAAAGAAGAAAAAGTAAAAACACTATTAATGCTTCACTTCCTGGTGCATCCTTCCTCCTACCGGCCTTGTGACAGCTTTGAGTCATCTGACTGTGCTCTGCCGGCAAGCATAACAACCCCTGGCTTTAAATGCAATGATTTTTTAGATAACTAAACTTGTCTGCACAGGAAAGAACATCCAAAACACAGGCATTATTACTGCCTTAGAGTTGTCTATGTTTTTAACAAATGTTGCATTAATCACTGCTCACCAAATACATTTCTAAACTGCCATTTAATGGCTACTTACCACTGAACTAACACAGTAAGAGATCTTACAAAGCAATTTGACTCTTGCAAAAGGTAGAGCAAAAGTGTCTAAGACAGAAAACCCCAGAAGCAATAGTAGTTAAGCCTCCAAACTGTTGGATTTAACACTGTAAAGAAATAGTTCAAGTTTTTTAATATCTCACACAACCCTCTTCAATAATAATTCACGTGTAATTTAAAATAAACAACCAAATCATGTCAGTAGTTTTAGCAGGACCTATATCCTAGTGACTCCACTAATGTGAGAAGTCTTTCACAAATCAGATTACTGCATATAACTTGGCACAAAAAGTTAAATCATAAACCTCAGACTATTAAAAGAAAGCATTTCTCCCCATGCTTACTAGTAACCACTAGTAACCACCCTGTAACTCATCACTGGTTGCCAAAGTCATCACATGCATAAAATAAACCTGAAATTCTTCTTTTCAGTTAATCTTCTGTCTTGCATAGTCAAACTTTCAGACAGTACAATTACAAACTAGAAGATCAAAACTGCATTCAGCAGGATTTTTTAAGAAAAAAAACTAAATTCCTGGTGTTGCCAATTAAAACATGTTTAAATTACACTTTTATGTACCCCAAAACTCCTCTAGAATTGAACAAGATGTTAGCAGAAGACAGACTGCAGACCTACATAAATTTTGTTTTGATTTACCTTAACATTAGAAAATGGACATTAACTTGGACCTGGCAAAAGCACATAAAAATCTAACAGACTAATAAGGAGTTAGTTGTTGTGAGGAAAACAAGGTTTCCCACTCTTCCACTTACATTGCCAAAATAGCAAATTTAAGCACTTAGATGGATTTTGGAGTTCAAGTCGTCCACCAAAATGTTTACTGGCAACAATGGGAAAATTAATCCTGATTTTCAATCAGATGCTTTATTCACTGTTCTAATGAAATATATTTAGTGCTATGTTTGGGTTTAATAGTACTAAAAAGCAAGATTTTTGTCAGTTAGATAAAGTACCAGGACAAACATTATGAGCACTTCTCTCTCCCCATACCAGCCAGTAGCATACACAAGAGACTAGTGTAGGTAGCACCAACAAATATTAAGTATTTCATTTAGAGAGCCTCTTGACTGGGCAGCAAAATAAATCTTCTGAGAGGAAAACTGCGATTTTGCCACAGAAACTGTTTGTTGTCAGGTCCCAATGACAAAGCTTAGTTAACCTACATTTATACCACAACCATTACTGACCTTTGTTTACTGACAGAGATACTTAAGAAACTCAATTTTCTTTCTTCACTTCTTAAAATTAGCTTGCAACAAAAGGAGCTGCAAAACCATGCTACAGTTTTCTTCATAAACTTTAAAGTAAAAAAAATACTATGAAATTACAAGATAAATCTTAAAACTTTTTTCTCAACACTATTGGCAGGCAAGCCAACACAACAACAGTTGTAGAGTGTTTCCTGAGCATTTCTTACTTGGCCTGAGCTTGCTTATCCAGATATTTAACCAATAAACATCTGTACACACCTTTTGCATCAGCCCTACAGCAACCCTACTCACTCCTAAGAGATAAAACTTCGGAATTGGACAGGGAGACTGATCTTGCTCCTGCCCCTGCCTCGCCGCATCTTGCCACGGCAGGAGTTAGCTAGTGCAATCAGAGAAGTCCTCAGAAGGAAATGCTGAGAACATCCATGAGGATGTAAGGAGAGCCATGCTCCCTGCGTGCACCCATTTACGGGATGCGCTCCCAGGCACGGGGCACAAACGCAGGCATGGTGTATGGACACGCAGAGGTCCATCCCTGTGCAGGTGTGCGGACACACAGAGACGCTCACCGAAACACTCCGTGTATCCCCGCACATCACAGTGCTCAGGGACAGGCCGGGTGTGGCTCTGAGTAACCTGCTCCAGTGGAACGCGTCCCTGCCCATGGCGGGGGGGGTTGGAGCTGGGTGACCTCTAGGATCCCTTCCAACCCGAGCCATTCCGCGGTTCTACGATGTACATACTCACTCACGGCCACACACACTGTGCCCACGCACCGCAGCGTCCCCACACACACACACTCACACACACACCCACACACACACTCACACACACTCACACACACACCTATGCACAGGTGCCGTCCTTAGGGCCACCGCGACGCTCCCGCCGCAGCCGAGGGCCCGGGCGCCCCGGGGCGGGCACTCACCGTCCCGATGCAGTCGGTGAGGCTGGGCGGGGGCGCCTTCGGCTTCGCCTTGCCGAAGAAGCGGTTCATGGCGGCGGTGCCTCGGAGTAGCTCCCGGGCCCGGCAGCGGCGGCAGAGCTTCCCGGCCGACCCGGAACCCCACGGCCGGCCCCGCCCCGCGGAGGGAGGGCCGCGGGAAGCAGGAAGCGCTGTCCCGGCAGCGCAGCCCCGACCGAGCCCCCAGCGCCGCTGGCTGGCGGCGGGGTCTGTGGCCCCTCGGGGCGCAGGGAGCCTCAGCAGCTCCGCACATGGGGACGCTTTCGTCCATCACCACACCCCATGCAGCCAGCTGCTGGGCCTGCACCGCCTGCTCGCACCTCCATAACGCCAATTGAGCGGATCTGTCAAAAACGCCAGGAAAACATACAAAGGTCCAAAACAACGCTATGAATCAGGAATAGTGCGGCCAGCAGGGCAGGGATTGTCCCCCTGTACTCAGCGCCGCTGAGGCCACACCTCGAGTGCTGTGTCCCGTTCTGGGTCTCCCAGTTGAGGAAGGACACGGAGGTGCTGGAGCAAGCCCACAGAAAGGCAACAAAGCCGATGAAGGGTCCGGAGCACAAGTCCCATGAGCTGCTGAGGGAGCTGGGGGAGTTTAGCCTGGCAAAAAGGAGGCTCAGGAGAGACCTCTCTGGCTCTCCACAAGCGCCTGAAAGGAGGGTGTAGCCAGGTGGGGGCTGGTCTCTTCTCCCAGGTAACAAGTAACAGGACAAGAGGACACAGTCTTAAGGTGCACCAGCGGAGGTTTAGGCTGGACATTAAAATATAATTTCTTCACAGAAAGGGTGCTTAGACATGGGAATGGACCACCCAGGGAGGTGGCAGAGTCACTGTCAGTGGAGGTGTTTAAGGAAAGACTGGATGTGGCACTCCGTGCTGCGGTCTAGTTGACACGGTGGTGTTGGATCATAGTTTGGGCTCGGTGATCTCAAGAGGCCTTTTCCAACTAATGGATTATGATATCATATTTATTTTATTTATTTTTTTTATATTAAGAACACTTTTTTTTTTAAAAGAGTTTACTGAGGACCTAGCATATCTTTAGGTTTCACCCACTGATCAAACTGGTCTGATGTAAGGAACCCCAGCTTTATAGCAGCTTCTTTTAACGTTGTCCCCTCTTTGTGCGCTGTTTTGGCAATCTTGGCTGCTTTATCATATCCTGTTACAAAACAAAACCAACAAGTTATCCATTTGCAATTTTAGATGATTCATTAGAGGTGAGAGAAAAGTGGGACACAGTCTTTGGAAAATTATTTGCTAGGTATTACTATTACTGCTTAACTCAATTTGCAGGAAATGTACGCCAAATGTTTACTCCTTATGTGAAGTGAAAGTAAATTTCGTTATTCTGGTCTTAATTAATTTAGATCAAAGATTTATGGGACCTTCCCCTTTAAAAAAATCTCATACTCTAATCTTTCATTTGAACTCTAATAATGATAATTTAGGAAAACAGGACATTAATTCTCTCAATCTCCTTTTGACTCTAATCAGTTATTTTTCTAATACCCTGGCATGGCCACTGCAAGGAGAACACAGCTTTTACAACATCAACTGGTGATGCTGAAATAAATTAACTTTTGACCTGACATGGCCTCACAAGCATTGCAACAATACAAATTAAGTGTACAAAATAATGTTACCACAAAATATTTTGGTACGTTCTGAGAAATTTTTGAGCCTTAAACCTACCTATATGTGGGTTCAGTGCTGTTACCAACATCAGAGATTCATTCATCAGTTTGTTGATCCTGTCCGTATTGGCTTGGATTCCAACTACACAATTGTCAGTGAAAGAAACACACACATCTCCTAGAAGTCTTGCAGAGTTTAAAACATTTTTAATCTGACAAGACAAAAAAAGAAATACCAATTATTTAAATCAGGTGTTACTAGCTGCACATTCTGGCACCTTTGTCCATAACCAGTGCCCTCCCAGCAATTTAAACCTATTTAACAGGCTATTTTCTGTCCAGTATCTGAAGGGGGCCTACAGGGAAGGCAGAGAGGGATTCTTTGTCAGGACCTGTAGTGATAGGACAAGGAACAATGGGTACAGACACAAAGAGGGGAATTTAGACTCGATTTCAGGAAGAAATTTTTAACTGTGAGGATGGTGAGATACTGGAACAGTATCCAAGGATGCTGCAGATATGCTCCAACCTTGGCAGTGTTAAAGTGTTCATTGAGGGTTTTTTCTATCCCTAAGTTTATCTGACTGTTCAAACAATTACTTTAAAAGTCCTAGATATGTAAAACTTTATGAACTTACCATCATGGGCTTAAAGACATTCAGTTCAAAGTGTCCATTGCTTCCTCCTACAGTAACAGCAACATGATTTCCCATAACTTGGGCTGCCACCATGGTCACAGCTTCACACTGGGTAGGGTTCACTTTCCCTGGTTGTGAAAGGGAGAGAAAAAGGTTACCAAAGGAGAAGGAAGCAGAAAAACAAACCAATCAACCACCAGCAGCCTTTTACCAAATCACATTCAATAGAAAATGTTTTGTAAGAAGTAACTTGTCTTACTCATCTGTATCTGCGCACCACAGAAAATAAGGTAATTCCCACAAATGATATTACATTGACTGTACTGTACCAGTATTTTCAGTGAGGATTTGTAAAACAGCTATGACTGCTTCAGCAATCTCCCAAGACTCTGAGCACAAGATCAACAGCTCAACATGAGCATGAACTAAACAGCTGTTCATTACCACAGTTCTTAAGAGATTATAACTTGTCTTTACGTGTGCAGGTTGGCATTTCTGGGAGGTCACTAACAAATCTCACTCAGCTCAAGGAAAGTATTACTGATTTGACAGAATTGCTTTGTGATAAAGTTAGTGCACTCTGTCAAGAAAAAAAAGCAGAACAGAAAAACCCAGAAAAACAATCCCCTGCCAAACCCAACAAACAGACCAAGTTAGAGTGGCTTCCAAGCAAGTTTCTTTTATGGTTTTATCATTTAATTTTTAGACATAATCCTAGTAAGAACATTCATTGTTTGCTTTTTTTAGAGCCAGATATGTTCAAGACCTGTTTCTTTTATAGTTTATCATACAGGAAGAACAATCTTAGAATAGTTTTGGATGTAAAATATTCATATGTAAATACTTTTTTAGGAGAGGAAAAGAATGATTGCTATATTATTCCTTTTTTTCTTATCCTCCCATACAATAAGATCATTGCAGAAGGGAAAATGTGAGTGCGTAACACGAATCATGCTAGGAAGCAGAGACCAAAGTCAATTTACATGACAGTATTGCTACAATTCACAGATTAAAGATTGTTTCAGAAAAGCCTTTAGCTAAAAACTGTAGAGATCTTGCAATTCTAAAAGAAAGCTTTGAGAAGGACATTTGTGTTAATAAAGCCATATTCCTACAGATACTACTCTCCCCCATACCCATACAGCTGTGGAAGCCAACACATAGCTGTGCAAGCATTTTTATTAAAAGAAGTTTTGGTAAAACAGGGCAGTAGATAAAACCTGAGAGAATCATCAACTTACTGACATTTGTGATGGTGCTTGGTAAACATTTGCTAAGAGACAGTGGTCAAAAAAATAAGAAAAAAAAAACTAGTCATTTTCTCTGTATGTGTTCTCTGTACCTGGCATGATGCTGCTCCCTGGCTCATTTTCAGGCAAGATGAGTTCTCCCAGCCCAGAGCGTGGTCCAGAGCCCAGGAAGCGAATGTCATTAGCTATTTTCATCAGACTGCAGGCCACTGTGTTCATGGCTCCACTGAGCTCCACTAAAGCATCGTGAGCTGCAAGAGCTTCAAACTTATTTGGAGCAGTGACAAAAGGCAAACCTACAGGGAGAGAGGGTGTAAACATTAAACCAGAGAAGTACTTCCTTGCAGACATAACTAGCTTAATAAAAAAAATTAACAACCCTGTAAGATCATCTCTTTCCTCTAGAGCTTTCTTCACAAACATATTTCTTAAAGTAAATTAAATACAGAAAGACACAATGAACATCAATAAAATATAGAAGAGTATAAAATCTGCACATCCACCTACAAGGGTACAAATTTCAAGCCTTCGTAGTGTATTGCATTCTCAGCACTGCTTCTGCACCACAGTTTTGTGTGTGTCAACAGTCTTTCAAAAGTTAGCCCAACTTAAGACATTTCTTGCACTAAATCAAGTTTTAGATACTTTGGATTGTTAATTGCTGTGATGCTTTCAGTTATAAAAATAGATGTTTTGCAGCACAGTGCAGGCATTAGGGTAAGTAAGAAGTAATCACAAAGGAAGGGAACAATAAACCAACCAGAGCATGGGAAAGCTGGACCAGATTTAGGAGGGTGCCTGCCAACAGCAAGAGCACAGGAGCAATGGAAGGAACAGCTCTGTTTATGTTAATTAAATACCTGAGATGTAAGCCTAGGTTCCATGATGAAAAACATTCCTTCAGGACTTTGCCCTGGAAGGACAGGTCCTTCAGAAGTCCCAGCAGAATGGGAGTGTATAAAATTACAGACATCACCAAGGACTGGCTATGGGCTGGACTTTTGCCCCCACAGAACGACTGATCTGAGCTTTCAGCACCAGTTCAAAGGAGAGCAGCATAATTCCTACAACTTCCAGTGTTTTGCACTTCCTGACAAACACCAAATCCCACCCAATTTGCATGGGCTTGTGAACTGCACATCTGCCTTCTCAGTTACAGAGATCCATAAGAACTTCTCCTTTTGTTTTTGCCAATAACCACCTTCTGTAAGAGCATGAGGGACTTCAGGAGTCTGCCCT
>VZUA01081749.1:0-34075 GCA_013401035.1 Horornis vulcanius | reverse complement strand
CTGTTCCAATGTCTGATCACCCTTCCAGTGAACAAGCTCTTCCTGATGTCCAACCTGAACCTTCCCTGGGGTGCAGCATGAGGTCATTTCCTCTCACCCTGTCACTAGTTGCTTGGGAGAAGAGGCCAACCCTCACCTAGCAACACCCTCCTTTCAGGAGTTGTAGAGAGCAATAAGGTCCCCCCAAGCCTCCTTTTCTCCAGGTTAAACAACCTCAGCTCCCTCAGCTGCTCCTCACAGGACTTGTGCTCCTCACCCTTCACCAGCTCCTTCTCTGCCCTTCTCCTTCTTCTTGCCCTTCTCTGGACACATTCCAGCACCTCAACGTCCTTTGTGAATTGAGAGGCCAGAACTGGACACAGCACTCAAAGTGTGGCCTCAGCAGTGCTGAGTACATAAAGAGTTTGGGTCAGAAAAGGGGGAAAGCATTGTCTATGTCCACACAGTTCGTACTCTTCCCTAGGAGTCCACTTCTGAAGTCAGACTGCTCCTCTCTCTTCTTTGTTCATTTTACTCGCTCCTTCTTTAGTGGGTCTCAGTGTTCCTGGACAGAGGCACAGCTGGGTATTGGCCAGAACACCCTCTCCAGCAGCCCTGACCTTCTGCCCACCCAGGTTTGCATCACCATGGATGGCAAGCTGCAGCAGAGAGAGGGAAGTGTCGCAGCCTCTTTACTGTCCTAGGCATCATTCCCAGCCAGGTGGAGACACTCTGCCATCAGGTGCCATCAGTCACATACCAGAGACACCAGCCCTGCTCACTGAGTACTTCAGAGGAGGTGGTGCCTGTGAACTGGAAGAAACTGCAGCCAGCCCACAAGGGTTAGCTCTCACATGGCTATCCCACTCCCCACATTGTTGGGATTCAAGAAATCTGTGAGCTAAGGCCATGGGAAAAATCCCCCTGGTTAGCGTGAGAGAAATCTGACCCTCAAAGCTTGGTGGGCGTTCTGTATGTTAATAAGACTAGAAAGTTCTCTGTTCTCTGTCCCATGATTGGTTTATTTTTACTGCAGTGTTATGAATATTTGTTATCATGTTACCCCATTAGACCCTATCCCTCAGACCCCGCCTAAACCTTACCCTATATAAGTTACTGTAACCCCTGGCACCCCTTTCGGAGTTCAGATTACTGTTTGTTCTTCTGCTCATTAAAACCAGTTCTGTTTCGGGCTGCATCAAAGTGTGCCCAGCCTTCTTCATACCAGCCACTGTGGATTCTCATCTGACATCTCTGAGAATTGCAGACATGTCAGGGCCTGCGATACCACATCTTGTGTTTTGGCTGATGCTCTCCCAGGCACTGACTCCTCAAGAATAGAAAGCTTAGTGTGGAAAAGTAAGTCATTCCTATGTTCTTTAATCCTCTTTGTCCTGCTTGAGTCACTTGGCATTACATGCTAACAAGAAACAGAATATAGTAAAAGGTTCTTTAGCATATCACTATAAAAAATGTTTAATTGGGATGCTTGTGGGTCTTACCATACATGTGTGCACATTAATATTCCAATGTTTGGGATCATTGACTCACTGTCTTTGAAATTCCTGCTTTTGACATTTGGACACCTTGTAAAACCACACAGTGCAAAGCTTTCACAGAGCTGGATAAGCAGAACCCATTCAGCTCCAAGGCCAGCTCTCAGTATCATCAATGGTTTAATAACCAAAAGTATTCACCCTCAAAAAATATAAAAAGTTGAACAACCTGTAACCTTTTAGACAAAAAAGCTAGCAGTTGCACAACTGATTCCTCAAACTTACATAATTCCAATGTCAACAGTGGTGAAACAAAGATAAATAGGATCAATACATCCTTGTACAAATACCTTTCAACAATGAAATCATTATTAAAAAAAAAAAAAAAACTTTCTTAGCCAATTCCATGCTCATAAATTCCAATGAAGTTAACAGGGCAAGGTGCTTCAAGAAGAATGTCATTTGCTGATTCCTAGTGTAACAGGTGCTGTTAGGTAAAAAAAAGCAAAGTGACGTTTTTCAGACTGAAGGAACTGAGCTGCAGCATTACTCTCAGACTGGTGTAGCAGCCTGCAGCAGCCACTGTCTGAATGTGAATGTAACTAACATGATTCCCTCACTCCTCAGCCAGAATTCAACCTCTTGAGCAGCTTTATGAGCTGAAGGTCCCAGTTCCTGCATGTAAAGCAGTTTCTGCAGTCACCCCCTGACCCGGAGGACCAGCTGTAAAATGGTGTATCAGTGAAACACTCCATCAGTCCCCTACTCCCCCATTCCTGGACCTCAGGAGAAACCAAAAGGAGGCTTGGAAACTGCCAGTAGCCAACATGAACTCCTGAGCTCACCTTATTTCTATCCTAGCTACAAGCTCTGCTCACAACTACTGTTCCTCACATTTACAAAACTTTTTTTTTTTTTCCTCAGGAGGCTTGACAAGGCGTGCTCAGACCTTCAAAATCCCTACAACCCAAACACGATCCAAAGCTTACAGCTAGGCAAATAGAACTGTACTTCTGCCTCGTTTCAGGGAACTGATCAGAACTGATTGCACCATAACACACCAGAGATACTCAAACAGCAGAAGTGCTGCAATAATGCTTCCTGTGGAAAAGTACATTCTCATTTATGGATGCAGCGGCTTTTGGATATAAGTATTTCAATTCAAAAAAACATCATTCTTAGCATGTCAAAAGCAGTCTTTTGAGGCAATCAGAATGTGCACTTTATGTTTTACTGCTCTCTTTCAGCAGATGAAGAATGTTTCCATTTTTAAGCATAATTTCTCTTTAATAACATGAGTCACAAATTCTGAAATTTACCCTTTAGAACCCAAACCCAAATATTTTACAATGTTCAGCTACAGAAGGATCATTATGACAATTCCATTTAAAACATTCTGTGCAATTTAGTTCCAAGTAAAAGTAACACAATAAACATACCAGGACAGCATGAATATTTGGTTGTATCTACACACACAATGTGTTTTAAAACAACTCTTGCTACTGAGAAAAACTCCACAAGCATCAAAAAGTGATGGCTTGGGTTTGTTGGGTGGCTGTTTTTTTAAAATTTAAATATTAGTTAGTACATCTTTTGGTGGTTTCTCCTTTACATACAAACATACAGAACTTTTCCTGTAAGAATTCAACAGCTGCTTGACTTCCAAGTTCACTGAGGGATGTTTTAAGATAGTGCTGTTATTTAAACTTAAGGAACTCACAACACACACAAGGCTGGTCACGTTTCTGACCTGCAAAGAGCAAAACACATCTCTTTCTTGTAAGATTGCAGACCAGACTCACAAATACTGTTTTCAGCAAATGAATGAAGGCCATGATTTGAAATGTTTTTCTCAGACAATGCCAAATGGCAAAATAGAAAAGGGAACCATCCAACAGGCCAGTGGTTTGAGTTACATATTCTGCTCTAACACCAGTTTTCTCATGAAATTACGTTTCACCCACCATTTAGTTTTTTCACTTGCTGGGAAGCTTATTTTATTAATTGCTACTTTTTACAACTTCATCAAAATTACAGATTGGAAAGTGATGTTGTAGATAAATTTAATAACTAATTTAGTAAACTAAGGAATCAATAAAATCCTGAACACACCACCTCCTGCTGAAATTCTTCTCACAGTCTGTCTACATTACCTCGTTTTAAGGAGTGAACTCACAAAGATAAACCTCAGTCTAATGCTTCCATGCAACATCCAACGTGTTAGTACTGAGATCTGAAGCTCCTTATCCAAACAGTGATTCCGTTTCTATGCTGAACCACACGGAACAATCAAGTCCCACTCGCGTCTGAGCCCGATAATCAACTGATTATCTAACGAATATCTACTAATGATGCCTACTAGAAGTACCGGGCAGTTCGCAGTAGCTCTCTAGTTTTCAGGCAGCCCCAAAGCTATTCCAATGACGAATATTCCCATTTCTCATTCCCGTGAGGATACAGGTTTTTATTATTTGCACCTCAACAGCTCCAAGAAAGCGCCTGAAATGGTGTGGAAGCAGTTGCCGCACAGCGCAGCTCTGTGAAGCAGGTTCCGCACCACCACCACCTTTCCTGCCCGGCAGGATGCCCGCCCTGCCCGGGCACACCGCGCCGGCTCAGGGCACTGCTCGGGCCGTGAATCCCAGCCCTGGCAGCGCCACGGGAGAGCTGCGCGCTGCACTTCCCGGCCTGCCCGGCAGCGCCTGCCGAGCGGGGCCGAGCCGGGATGGGGGAAATGGCCGCAAAAGCCCGGCAGAGGATGGTGGACTCGGTCTTCACGGTGCCGGCGCGCTCCCGACGGAGCAACAAATTAAAGGATTAAAGCCCCGACCCAGCCGGCCGTCGCTCCCCCTGCCACCGCCCGCTCCCCGATCCCTGCGGGGCGGGGGCGGAGCGAGGGCGGCGGCGGCCGGCGATGGCACTTAGAGGTCACGGCTCCCCGCTCCCCGCCCGGGGCTTACCATGGCGGCGCGGGGCGGCGCCGGGATCCAGCAGCCGGGAGTGGCGGGAGGCAGCGGGGGCGGCGGGCGGGACAGGAGGAGACCGGCGGAGCGGCCGAGGCGGCGGCAGGCGCGGAGTGAGCGGTGCATGGTGGCGGGGGCCGGGAGCATCGCGGGGGCGGGGGACGCGGCGGGACCGCCCCGGACGAGCGTCACGGTGCCGGCGGCGCCCGGCTCCGGAGGCTCCGCAGGCTCTGCCGCGCCAATCGGCGGCCGCTGGAGCAGTGTCGGGTGGTGAGTGCGGCCCCAGGGCGGATCCGCCCGGCCTGGGAAAACCCGCCTGCCCCGGGCGAAGGGCAGCGGGAAAAGCGCTGCAGCAGGGATTTCTCCTCAAGGGGGCAAAAAGACTTGTTCTGACTTACTGTAGCCTTTTCAAAGATGTAAAAAACCTTACTCCCTCCTTCCTAATGACAGTCAAGGCTGCTTTTATTAAAAAAGCCAAGTCAAGGTGCAGCCCCCTCCTTACTCCCTTCCCAAGGAGGAAGAGTGATCCGACGTGCTACGTCGCTCCCTGGTGCAAAGTGCAGAAACCCTTCAAAAGTGAAAGAAGGTATATTCCATTTTTCCACCCACCAGCAGCAACATTCCAACATTTCAGGTTTTCCAACATTCTGGGTTTTTTTCCACGAGCAGCCAACATTCAGCCGGTTAAGACTTTTTTTTTTTTTTTGTCTAACATGGAGAACGCTTCATTCCATTGCAATCTGCATAGGTACCCTTCAGTCCTACAAGAACTGGGTCATTCACAGAAATGCTGCCAAAAACTTCTCTATTACGGTTAACAAGTTACATCCTGGCACTAAAAGCACACTGAATTCGAGTCTTGTAAGCTTTAATATTTAGGCAAGTCTGCCCCATGGCTCCTCTGGGAAGAGACACTCTAGGAAATACACAGGACATGCCACGAAAATGGCTTCAGAAGTTCCAGAGACACTGAAGATTAGGTAATAATATTATCTATATTATTCTATATCAGAGGAAGTGAATGAAAAGTCTTTTTTCATTCAGTAAAACAGTATGACAATACAAAGTTGTAACTACTCCTGTAACATCATAATCTTGAATAATTACTTACAGTCAGGAACTAAGATGCTTAAGTCCCTACATCACAAAATTCAGCATCTCCATGTTGCCTAAAACTATTGCAATGACTAGCTGGGGTTGGAAGGATCTCTGGAGGTCATCTAGTCCAACCCTCCCTGCACCAGCAGGTTCACCTGGAGCAGGTTGCACAGGATGGTATCTAGGCAGGCTTTTAGTATCTCCAGAGAAGATTCCACAACCCTTTCAGGCAGCCTGCTCCAGTGCTCCACCACTCTCAATGTAAACATCATCTTCCTCAGATTTAGATGGAAGTTCCTGTGCTTCAGTTTGTGCCCACTGCCCCTTGTCCTGTCACTGAGCACACTTCTTACTCTTAAAATATGGAAATAACTACACATTCATAATAAGAGCATTTTAATTATATACAGATCAGCATATTCAAACAAATAGAAGACTTGTAATGACTTTATTTAGACACATTTTGTGTTTTTGCTGTCCCTTTTGACAAATGGGTCAAAGAACATAAGCTGTTCTGCGTTACACTTTTAATGAATGTACAGTAAGCCACAGCAGAATACAAGCTGGAGAAAAGTTTTGTCAGCATTTTCCATTCATTGCTAAGTGCCAACACTATTTTGGTTTGCTTGTGCTATGCTTATGTACACTGGCCCCTCTGGGAGAGGGCTTCAAGTGAGATGGAAGCTGCTAGTAGGAGCGGATCGCAGGCGGGACGGTCTGGCAATCTTCCTCATTCAAAGTCCTGTCGATCACTGGTCTGTACTTCAAGGTAACCTAAAAAAGGCAACAAAGAACTTCAGGACAACAGGATCCAGAGAATGAGATCCAAACCACCCCCCCCCGCCCAGTTAAGATTTTTACAGGACCAGAATTCAGTTCTATCTTTGAAATACCATAAAGCTGTTCTACTAAACACCTAACAACAGGTTTTGCCACCTTAGAAGGAGCAAGCTTTTCAACTAGCCTGACACAAGGGGAAACACAATTCCAGCTCAAATAGCAAAGTCACTTCCAAAAGATCAACAGTGCAAGATTATCACAATTTCCAAGGCTGTTTATGAGAACAGCTGTTAACAGCAAAAAAGATCCTCAAGCACCAAGCTCAGAGTACCTTCCCAGTTGGGATATCCACATATGACAGGGTGTGCTTTCTCCAGTGCTCCTCAAATGGCTTCCGCTGTTGGCCTTGGAGTGGCTTAGAGTAGTCAAACTCATCTACCCGTAACTAGGGAGAAAATGAGATTAGTACAGACCAGAAGTTGTATCTGCAAATCACTTTACAACCACAAGATTAGCCTCATTTCAATTACACCTGTATCCCAGCATGTCTGTGAACAGACTGCAAGCTTTCTCTTAACACTGCCCATGTCCAGTTTGAAATGCTCGGGCTTAACAGGGGCTCTAAGGTAACTTTCCTTGCATAGGACAATTATGCTATTTATGCATCTTTAGGTCCTGTTTATGCATCCATGATATTATTACTATAGTCCTGGTTTCGAGGTCTCTAATCACTCAGATGTGCACATGGAACAACTCTTCTCAAGATCATTCCCAGTGTTCCATGTATTGGTCTTTTTATAAATAACAAGAAGAGACAGAGGAGAACAAATATGACCCCAAACAAATATTACACTAATCTTACAATGAAGACATTACAACTTTAAAATAATCCATCTGAGAACACATAACAAGGAGATTCAATCCTACATTCAGGTCACAGAAAATATTTATACCTTATAATCTTCTCTGGCATGGGCACCCCGGGACTCTTTGCGAGCCTCAGCACCATAAATGGTTTGTAGAGCACAAAGCATCAGGTTCTGCAGTTCTAGAGTCTCCACCAAGTCAGTGTTCCACACAATACCTGGTAAAATATTAAAATGCTATAGAAGATGGTCTACAAACATGAGAAATACATGTGAGTGAACCAAAGGTACATCAGTTGCACTTAAATAACCAAGTTTTCTTATGATACACCACAAGACATGGCAGTATCTGTTTGCATTGTGATCTGCTCAGCTGGAGAATGAAAACTGAGTGTTCAGCCTATGATTAGTCCTGCTACTTCTCTGCAACTCCTTGGCCTTTTCAGAAGATTCTGACAAAGCCCACCATTCATCTTAGTATTTGGACAACTTCACATCATGTTCTGAGAGCAGTTTGTACCTTACACATTTAAATGCAATTTCTATCTCTGCTTCTCTGAAAGATTTTTCAACCAGAAAATAACTGCTAAGATCAAGTATTTTACCTGATTACCATGTTTAGTAAGCAGGGCTCTACGAAATATTTTGGAATATTCAAAATGGACAAAATCTTCAGCCAAAGATTCAAGAAACACATTAGGTTTACAGAAAAAAAATCAAAAACAAAACCAAAGCCACCAACACTCTCTCTTCCCAGAGTACTCTGGGCAAGGTGTGTTCTTTGCTATCAAATTACCTCTGTCAAAAGTCTTTAGATGAGCCAGATCACCATAAATTTGGCTAAGCTTCTCACAGCCTTCTTGGAGTACAGAACCAGTACGAAATACAGCAGCATGGTTCTGCATTGCCTGCAACACAGTAAAACAAAATCAGTTTGATATGCTGCATACGAAAACATGTAACTTCCTTAGCTCCAGAAGAGCTTGATACAGAGCTGTTCTGCGGTCAAACTTGTCTGCAGCCTGAAAAACCCCACATTCTTCCATCCACCCCGAACAACTGAAACCCCACTCTATCACACAGCAGGTAAACTACACAAGGGAATGGCCATGAAGCGAAGAAGGAATTAACAAAAGTGACACAACCTTTGCTGCACACACAATCATCTCACACGTTTTAATTCTGCATGGCAAATTCTGAAGTGCACTTTGCCAAGTCACCAAACCCCTTAGTTGTTTGCAGCTTGTCCCACCCTATCCCTGAGAGCTCCCCCAGGCTTACCTTCTGCATGTTAAGTCGCACTTCTGAAGTCCTGATGCTTCCATTAGCAAACCTTAACTTGTCAAGATTAGCAACTGACTCTTCACCAGCATTTGGTTTAATGGGGGGAACTGGCTCTCCTAGTAAGAAAATTTCAGTAAGTCTGGTAGTCAGGCTTGGGTTTGGTTTCTGCCAGTTTCAGAGACTATCAATTACTAAAAATCAGATTTGAGTAAAACATAATCTGTTTCCTTCCTCCGAGGTGCACACTAAGCATCGTTTTCAAGTCCCACCAACTGCATCCATATATTTAAAGTTCTCATTGGAATATGAATCCCATTCTTTCCTATACAATTAAGAATAATTTTATAGGATTGGCAAAATTCTGCTGTTCATTCCTTCAAAGCAGCACTTGATGAAAATTCTTCTAAACTGTGGAATAAGCCTGTGTCCTTACCACCTTCTGCTGTGCTTTCCTTGTCTCCTCACCCCCAAACCGCCCACCTTTTCTTGGATGTGTAAGGGACCAGGACCAGTCAATGAGCGTGGCAGTTAGACATGAGCTCTGCATCTTGCCTCGAATACTGGAAGCCACGTTACTGGGCAACAAAGCAAACGCAGCATCTTACAGCACAGCTGATCCCACATACAGCTTTGCAATCAGATTACCCCTTTCTACAATTTCTAACTCTAAAGAGCCACAGAAGGATTCAAAAAAATGTTGGCACAAAGCCAGATCAAATAGGCTGATCTAGGCTGATTCCATGAGGAATTATCAGTCTCTGTAGTTGGTGCAGTTTGGACATTAAGCACCAAGAAAACAGATGACTATTTGTGGACTCCAGCTGCTCTGGCCATGTATCTGCCACTTCCAGTATTTTGTTGGAGGTTGGAAGGGAGGGCTTGCTTCTTCGTTTTCTCAGGTCAACAACTGCTGCTGAACCAGATTATTTCAAAATATATAAGATTCTGCAGTGAGAAGCCAGTGAATGAGACATTGCAATATTTAGTACCTATCGCTCACCACTTGCATGTCAGTCCTTCTTATAAATAGATCAGCAAGGTGGCAGCAAATCCCACTATACAAAAGTGGCAAGTGTAAGACAGATTACATTTTGATGTAGAAGATAGTGCAGTATGTAGACAATACAGTCTTCACATTCAATATTCTGTGTTAATTTGTCAAAAATCCTAACTGCTCTTGCCAATACCTTTGGCCCAATTCTAGTTTTAGAAGGATCAATTGCAAAGCAAACAGTAATGTCAAAAAATCTGCCTGGCAAAGAACACACCTACAAAAAGCATAAACACTGATTTCTTCCTTTTCTAACAAGTAAGATCCTATGAGTATCATTCTAAATTTGAATCAGGTAGCGACAACTCTTCATTGGGCAGAAATTACATCATAAAGGCAAATGTCTCTAGAAAAGTGAGACTTACCAGGCTTGCATGTATTTGCAATAGTCAGGGCACAAGCACGACCAAAGACCACCAAATCCAGCAGGGAGTTTGCTCCAAGTCGATTTGCGCCATGGACGGATGCAGAGGCCGCCTCCCCGCAGGCATATAACCCAGGCACCACCTTATCCTCACCATTCACGTGTGTGATCACCTGACATTGCACACACACCATTAATACTCAGCTTTTTAAAACACTGAAACGCTGCAAGCCTCCTGATTTGCAAAGGCCATGTGCGTGCAACAATGGAACACAGCAAACCAAAGTTTCTTCCAACTCTAAACACAGAATTGTCTTAGTTCTAAAGGGCAAGTAGAAACGTATGCAAATACATACATTTACATCTGTATGTAAATACAGGCAGGACTAAACCCCAAGACTTCCTTCTATGTGTTTTCATATGAAGAGTACATAGTTCTGTTTCACCACAATTCTGCACCAAGTCAGAAATGCACAGGAATAAAGTCTGATCTGCACATGCTTCTAAGGCAAAATTTTACATTGAAATTTAAACAAGCACACAAAGGGAAAAATTCCGCTGACACCATCAGATTGATTTCCAACTAGTGTCAATTGGAGGATCTGCTTTAGTGGTTAGATTACATGAACTGCAGAAGAATAATACACTTTAACTCATGTTACAGAATGCAACAGAGCCCTACTTTGATCTATGTTCAATTATATTATTCTTAACTTCAATTAACAGAGAATTGTTGTCAGACCTGACAGTAACTTCATTTTAGATGTTTCTTGGAACTCCCTTCTCCAGATGGACAGGAACATGGTTATCAAGTTATTTTTAAAAACCAAAAAGACTGTGTCAGGTACTCTGACATCATTATTATATTATTATTAAAAATGGCATTAATCATCCCTACATTTATGAAAAAAACTCTTAACACTTTTCTATTTGGAACGTAAATTCCTAGTATGATGATGAAAATACAGCCCAAAAATGACATGTATTCCTCACCTGTCCTTTGTAGTTAGTAGGAATACCTCCCATATTATAATGCACAGTAGGCAGGACAGGGATAGGCTCTTTAGTGACATCAACTCCAGCAAATATCATGGCTGTTTCGGAAATCCCTGGGAGACGAGTTGCCAGCTGCTGTGGTGGCAAGTGGTGCAGCTGCAAGTACACGTGGTCTTTTTCAGGACCACAACCCCTAGCAAAAAAAAGCAACATGGGAATACATAACAGGAATTTACAAACACTAGTAGCATTTGTAGTTCAGTTTGTTTCATTTGTGAAAATAAACAGCTTGTATTTCAAATGTTATCTGACAAAAATTAGTATCTAGCATATTTAGTAAGACTGTGGCACTTGGATGAATTGAGGCCATTTTCCTCTTCACAGTAATTCACATTATTTAAGACTTTCAACTATTACATCTCTGCAGAAATATGTAAAATTTGACAATTAGTCACGAGAACAGAGCACCAAATTATTTTGTTTGTAGTAAGAGCATATACATTAAACTTGTTTGAGCAGTGTGTCTCTAGACACACTGAATTCAAACAGAATACTCTTAACATCATCTGTTCTCTGTCAGTATCATGAGGAATTAACAAGATTTCTGCCTTACACACAGAGATCAGCTTAACAGACTTTGTTAAAGCTCACTCTCATGAATTACCATGTGCTTATCAAATGAACCATTGCATTTCACAGTCTGGTACAATCAAGTGTTCATTCTGCAGCTTTGTTAAGAGCATTTAACTGACCTTCCTTCACGGATTTCTATGGTCATGGAACGAGACACTACATCCCTGGAAGCCAGATCCTTGGCAACAGGTGCATATCTCTCCATGAATCTTTCACCTTGACTGTTGATCAGAATACCTCCCTCTCCACGACATCCTTCTGTGATAAGGCAGCCAGCCCCATAGATACCTGTGCAAGAACGAAAACGCCATCAAAAGAGATTTCTCCACACAGCTTCACAATCAGGATGAACACTGAATAAACAAGATCTTCCCAAAATAATCAGAGGCGCAGATTTTATTCCATCCTTTATCATACCTCTAGGAACTGTCCCTCAAGCGTTGTTTTTCCTTTCAAGTATTCTTTCCGAAAGGTAAGCAAGTTGATTTGGAACACCAACAGTATTTCAAATATTAAAACTGGAAGTGATCTGAACCTATCAATACATCAGGAGACTTTTATGAAGACCTTGTAGACCTTCAGCAATTATTTTAATATTTTTAATAAACCAAAAGTTGATTATCTCAAGGTCCACTTGCTCATTTTATTTTCCCCTCTTCTGTGCTGAAGCAGTATAGGATGGCTTCAAATCATGTGGAACATAAAAGCTTACTTGGTATCCTTTTCCTTTAGAGAAGGAAACCTGTTATTCTGCAGGACTGGTCATCACAGAGAACAAAAATGCAAACTAACTCATGAACTTGATAATTACCTTAAAAGCTACAGAATTATCATACAAACAGTGAAGCTTCCTTAACTAGAAAAACCTTAACTACGTCAAAGGAACGTTGGATCCCTATGACATAACAATACCATTGTAAAATTATGCACACCATTTACAAAAAATCACGAGTTATAATGAAGCATTTAATTAGCTACAAATTTGGTTTGTGATCATTGTTATTCATTGTTTAGATACTGATCATGTGCTAGAAAACCACAGTTCTAAATACATACCTTAACTTCAACTACCTCACTTCATTGAAGTTGGTAGTATATAATTCCCTAACATTTGCACCTATCCCATTGCGCTTGTATCTAACATCGAACGCCTTAAAATATTAAGGACAATGGAAATATATGTTTAAGTGGCAGTTTCAGCTTGTAATTCATATATAACCTCTTAGTATTTTAAGTACATCACCTCAAAATATTAAACACCACTCTTTAAATTAGAACAGCTGAGACCTTTCTCACATTATATGTCTTACTTTCAAATTTATACTCAACAACAGCTGCAGACAAGTCTAAACACACGTCACAAGCAACTACTCAAATGCTGCAGAAGTGTGCAAACTGACTTGAGCACATCATGCTTGAAGTGACATCATGCTGGTGACCTGCTACTAATGGGGTTCCGCAAGGCTTTGTCTTAGGTCCTATGCTCTTCAACATCTCCATAAATGACTTGGACACAGGACTGTAAGGGATACTGAGCAAGTCTGTAGACAGTACAAAACTGGGAGGAGCTCTTGATTCCCTCGGAGGCAGGGAGGCCCTGCAGAGAGACCTTGACAAATTAAGAGGGCTGGGCCATCACCAACTGTATGAAGTACAACAAGGGAACATGTTGGATTCTGCACCTGGGATGGAGCAGCCCTGGATGTACAGACACACTGGGGAAGGAGATGCTGGGAAGCTGTGCCATGGAAAGGGACCCAGGGGTCCTGGTCAATGGCAAACTGAACGTGAGCCAGCAGTGCCCTGGCAGCCAGGAGGACCAAGCATGCCCTGGAGGGCATCAGGCACAGCATCACCAGTGGGGACAGGGAGGGGATTGTCCTGCTCTGCACTGGGGCAGCCTCACCTCCAGTGCTGGGGGCAGGTTTGGGTGCCAAAATATGACAAGACATAAAACTACTAGAGATATCCAAAGGAGTGCAACAAAGATGATGAAGGGCCTCGAGGGGAAGTTGAATGAGAAGCAGCTGAGGTCACTTGGTCTGTTCAGCCTGGAGGAGACTGAAAGGAGACCTCGCTGCATTCTTCAAGTTCCTTGTGAGGTAAAGAGGAAGGTGATCCCTGTGGTGAGCCGAGAGAATGGCCTGAAGTTGCGTCAGGAGTGGTTTAGGTTGAACATTAGAAGAAGGCTCTTCACCTAGAGAGTGGCTGGGCACTGGAACAGGCTCCCCAGGAGAGTGGTTACACATCAAACCAGATAAAGTTTAAGAAGTGTTTGCACACTGCTCTCAGGCACATGGTGTGACTCTTGGGGTGTCCTGTGCAGGGCCAGGAGTTCGTCTCAATGAACCTGATGGGTTCCTTCAAAGTCAGCATATTGTGTGATTCTGTGACATTTTAAAACAACATAATCTGTTCAACTCATTAAAAATAATGTTGTAAGCACTATTTCATGTTCTGTACCTGTAGGGTGAAACTGCACAAATTCTAAGTCCTGGCAAGGGAGCCCAGCTCGTGTGACCATGGCAGTGCCATCACCAGTACTGGTATGAGCAGATGTGCAGCTGAAGTAAGTGCGGCCGTACCCACTGTGGAACACAAAAGTTAACAGAATTAACAGGAAGAAAAATTAAAACATCACTACAACATAGCACTAAACTATGCTGTTTGCACAAGAGTGGAAAGGGTTAATAAGGAAAGTGTTTAAGTTTTACCATCTCCTGTATTAGTTCAACCAAAAGAAAACGGAACTAGTTTAGCCCAGTTTTGCTCAACCGTATTTGAAAAATGGCAGGTGACACAAGGTTGAAGAAAAAAAGCCAATTCCAAAGCAGGATCATTAGGTTAATATCAGAAGCCTTTCTCCAGAAAAAAGGTTATTTCAGAAAGTTCTCTCAATCCATACCATTCAGTTACACTGGAACTATCACTAGCAAGTTAGTTAGTTAGCTAGTTTTATAGAAAATAGCATATAATAATGGTTTAGATTGTCCATATGGTCCTGGTTTTATCTTAGATTTAAAAACTTAGTTGTCCAGATATTAAACATGAATTATTATGCTGCCAACATCTAGGTTAGCCTCCATATTATTGAGAACAGCCAACTGGCCCAATTTCAGGACAAACTCTCAGAAGAAATAGCAGTGTACATATTTCTTGTACCTCCAAGTACACAAGCATGAAAAATGCATCAGAAAGACAAATTATGTGGGCAATTTTTTATAATTTTATTTATAAGTGTATCTTTTACAGATACATTATAAATACTTTTCATATTGAAATATATAGGAGAGAGCCATAAGCAACAAAAGACTAATGCAAATAGCATTCCAATAAGCATATACAAACTTAGCAACCAAGTAATGTTAAATTACACTCATATTATGGTAACTTCATCCTGGAACAGTTAGAATTACAGTGGCAATATCATAATGAAATAGAGTCTCTGGATTTTGACAAAAGCTGCTTCCTTCAGACAGACACAAAACAAGGTCTGTTTTAAACAGCAGGTTTTAAAAATCGGAGACCATCTGAATCATATATTACTCCTACACATTCTTACTTTATGTCACTGTTCTAGAATTCAAAGTTAGACCTCATACTAAATTTATACTTGGTCACAAAATTAGCATTTGCCTTCTTTCAGAGAGAATGTCTGAATTCAGTTAATTCCTTTTAGTGCTGGGGGAATGAACCCATAAAATTATGTTCTGTCAGTCAATGTATCTTCTCCACACTGTGGATGCAAAGAGATGTGCAAGCACACAAACTTCCAGCTGGTAACACTCCCAAGTTTTGATCCTTCATCACAAATGTTACATTACCCAGTGGCAATGACTGTGTTCTTTGCTCTAAAACGATGTATGGTTCCATCTTCAATGCAGAGGGCAATAACACCACGGCATTCTCCATTCTCCATAAGGAGGTCCAAGGCAAAATATTCAACAAAGTAGCTTGTATCGTATCGTAGAGACTGGAGAAAAATTAGAAAAGGAACTTTTACTGAAATAACCTCTCCTCAAAACTGTTAATGCACGTGGGCTGTATCAGGATAAAAAACATCCCTACTGATTTTCAGGGAAGACTGTTTCCTCATAACTATTTATTCAAGAATTTGCTAATTAATCTATTCTATCTTTAAAAGATACAAGTAGTGGCAAAA
Source organism: Horornis vulcanius (assembly GCA_013401035.1). NCBI lineage: Eukaryota > Metazoa > Chordata > Aves > Passeriformes > Scotocercidae > Horornis > Horornis vulcanius. Next base: position 18,403 of record VZUA01081749.1, on the reverse strand, counting down.
GCACTTAATTCTGAGCAGTCATGAGCTAGGGCAGCAGGACTTGTCATTTCACTCTACATCTGGCAACGCGTTAGCCAGATACAGTGCTCCACGTGTACAAGCACGCTGCACTTAAGCTCTCCCAGAGAAATGAGAATCACCTCCAGGAGCCCAATAAACCAGCAGGAGTAGCAGGCACTGAGTCAAACATTCTTTCATGCCTGCAGGGATCAGATCAGTGTTTGGCAGCACTGAGAATTTGCATTGCAACAGCACACACAGTGTGAACCCGGAGGAGAGCAATTAGCTGGCTACCAAGTAAATAAAAAACAGTAGCTAACAGGTACTTGGATTTCTGGCTTCAGGTGGCTCACTACCATTTTCAAACAGCCAGCACTTCCTTCAATTATGGCTGAAGGTAATGTGGTATTAATATGGTATTATTAATTATGGTAGAATTAACAGGCAGACATGCTGGAACACCAGTCACTTGCCATAGAACAAGCTCAGAATTGCACAGTAGGCCTTAATTCATTTGCACTTTGTTTCCCTCTCCTCCCAGTTTGAAGATGATTGAAAAAAATGCTGGCTTGTACCTCTTTTCAGAGTTCCCCAATGCTGCTGTGTCAAATTTTTGGAAAAAAAAAGGGCTTTTGGGGCAATGTTCACATAAATTCTCTTTAGGTCTAGTTAACAGCCACAGAAGTACTAACTAACACTGCAGAACAAGTCCAGACCACAAAATTGACAGTGTGCTACTAATTAGCATCCACTGTCTTCATCTTTCCACATTGCCTTAGAAAGGAAGATAACCCAGAACTGCTATAAGCCATTCCCCTGGATTCCTCATTCACATGTGAACAGCTACACGTTTGTTTGGTTTTGATTTCTTTTTTCCATACTCTGGGGGGGAAAGGAAAAAAAAAATCACTAAATGCAAACAAAAATCCAAACCAAGTTTACTTCACAACTGCTTACCCTGCCATACAGAGTATGTAAGAGTGAATGTCCAGTCCTGTCTGCAACACAACAGCATCTGTGGGCCTGTCCTCCTTTTCCAAACTGAAGGCTCTGTCCACCAAATGCACGCTGATAGATTTTTCCTTCTTCAGTTCTGCTGAATGGCATCCCATAATTCTCCAGCTGTTGATCCCAAATAGAAGCATCAGAAACCCTTGTGCATCACAATACGAGTTATTTTTAGATCTCCTTGGAAGCTAGCCCATGTTATTTATAACTACAGCCATCAAATCCCATGAGTCTCACCTCTATCACTGCAGCTGGGGCTTGCTCAGTCATGTAGTGTATGGCATCCTGGTCACCCAGCCAGTCCGACCCCTTCACTGTGTCATAGAAATGCCACCTCCAGTTATCATCCTCCATGTTCCCCAGAGCAGCATTGATCCCTCCCTGAAAATAAAAATCCATTCCCCTGGAATTACATTACTTGAGTACAGCTTTAGCAGGTTTACCTCATTTCTATTAAACTCACATACCAGTTGTGCATCTTTGTACAAGAAACAAAGTCAAGTCAGATTTAATGTGGCTGTGAAAAATCTGTGCAGTTTCACAATGGCTGGTCCTGCCTTTCTGTGTAACAGTGAATCACACACTGTAGGCAGAGAAGCAGCACTGCATTTTGATAATGTTTAGAAATGCGGAAGATAAATGAGGCAGCATAATTAAATGAAAGCATAAGGGCAAATAAGGATTTTAAGAACAACTGGAAGTGAGATTAAAATAAAGCTTCTTGCAAGGTCACTAGCTTGGAAGCAAAATGAAATGTACCTGTTACTTAATACAACGTTTGGCAACGATAAGTTAATGGTTGGACTCTTATGATATTAGAGGTCTTTTCCCAGCTTAATGATCATGATATACTACCCTCCAAAAAGTTTCAACTAAAAATGCAATATTTATATAAAGAAGCATGCCTTGCAACAGGGTGCAAGTTCCTAGAAGTGTTCAAGGCCAGGCTGGATGGGGTCCTGAGCAATCTAATCAAATGGGTGGAATCCCTGGCCATGGCAGGGGCGTTGGAACTGGGTAACCTCTAAGGTTCCTTCCAACCCAAACCATTCTATGATTGTCCAACATCCAAATCAGCTTTCTGACAGCAGGCATTTTTAAACATTTGTTCTGCCTCATCTCTCACCTGTGCAGCAACGGTATGAGAGCGGGTGGGGAACAGCTTGGTAACACAGGCTGTGTTAAACCCAGCTTCTGACAAACCAAAGGCAGCCCGCAGACCTGCTCCTCCTGCACCCACAACAACTGCATCAAACTCATGGTCCACTACTGGGTATTGTGTAGAAATCTGGAAAAAAAATCACTTTGTTATGATCACAAATAGTTCAAGATAATAATTCAAACAAGTTCATAAAAACACAAGCAGGATCAGTATAATGTTCTCAACAGACTTTTTCAGCAATTGCTACATCTGTTACAGTCTCTTGATTGGAAACTGTCATTAAAAAGAACCACACATTTCAGCAACTCAGTGTCACAAAGTACTTGAACACAAAGCTCAACTAAAAGCATGAAAGTTTCACGTCCATCAAGCATTAAGTACATTACTGAATCACAATATAAAAAGTACAGACATACCGAGTCAGACACCTTCGTGGAGGCATTTTTCTTTCCATAGACTGTGAAGTGCAAGTTCCGTGCAGGAGCCTGGCACGCCGCTGGCCACTACGCAAAGAAGCCAAGACAATTATTATGGAACAAATGTTTCCACAGGGCAGACTTATGGCACTCTCAGCTACCCTAATCTTCACTTACCACTGCTAGCACATATACAAGAGTATTAATATATTTTAGAGCTACCTGCACTGAAGTTCTGGCTTTCCTGTAATCATGCCATATAATCAAAAAAGGCTTGACTGATAAGAGAATAGTCTGCAGTTAAAAGGGTGTCCCTGACTATCCATTATTGACTTCACCAACAGTGACCAGCCTCTCAGACCTGTCTGAGGCTGCACTGACAGAAAAATAATTAATTCTGCAATTAATGCTGAAGTATTCTTGCAGTTTTTTCAAAATTAAGCAAAGATTAAGTTTTTGTGGGAGCCATGGGAAATAATGGAAAATTATTCTCCTACCAAGTAATTGTCAGAATTTGAATTATTTCAGGTGGTCACAGCACTGAAAATTAAAAAAAAAGTTGTAGGGAATGCTCTTCCAGCTGAGCGTTGCTTCAAAAGTCAGAGATATTTCTCTTATTTTTTATGAAATTAGTGACCAATTTAGAACCATATATTAATACATAAACTTAGCACAAGGATGCAAGTCTTACCCTTCTGCAATGTCACTCCCTACCCCAACTTGTTCAAAACCAAACCAACAAACAGCACACCCAAACCTACTCAGTACTCAGTCTTTGCTTTGGTACATTAAAACCATCAGAATGTTAGCCTCCACCTCTCCAATGTATCAGAAACTAGTATTCCTTCTTCACACAGTTCAAAAAGTAAGCCTAACTCAGCACGTATGATTGCTGAGAACAGCAACACAAAGCCACATTAGTGACCTCAGTGACATCAGCACTTCTCTATTTGAAATATAACCTAAAATGCACTGGAGCAATATTTGCAGCTGTTACATTCATGGTCCCACCACCCTACAATATGCTAACAAGCAGCCCTTCCTCCCCAAATGTCCACCGCTTTCCCCACCTCTAAAGTGAACTCCAGTACACTTTCCTCAACCTAGTTTTATCATTTCTCATACCAATTTCCTCAAATCATCTTCTTGCATAATAGCAAGTCTACTGTGTCATTACACTTGCTAGCACATTTCTAGTTTCTGCAGTCCTCTTGGAATGAGACCAGTTCCTAACACCTTTTCATTAGGAGTTCCACCAGCACTCTCCTCTAGACAGCTGCTCTCTCCCTGTTCCACACTGCTGTGTTACCAGGCTTTGAGCTCGAACAAAAGTGCACCAAGCAGAAAAAGATGCCACTCTAAGTCTGAAGGAAACATCAATTGCAGTAATCCTGAATTGTTATGCCACAGGAAGATTGTGGCCCTTTTGAAACTAAAGGCCACTAAGGGCCAGCTTACTCCCATCTAAAATAGAAGATACTCTTTAAGCCTTTCTCTCTCTCTGTAGATGTCTTTTCTGCACTTGCTTTGTAACACAAGTACAACTACAGCCCACTTTTGTATCCTCAAGCTCATTATAGGCATGCAGGATAAGAACAGTGGGAAAAAACTGAAAACCCCCACCTCACCACGGAGAAGAACAAGCCTCCACGCACAACCTACAGTCCCCCTAACACAAACCTGCCAGACTCCTCAGCAGCCCTTTCTGGGCACAATCACCAGCCATGTTCAAGCAACTTAGATATATACTGGATTCCCACACAGGTCCAGAATCACAGAATGCATTAAGCTGGAAAAGGCCTCTGAGACCATCGAGTCCAACCGATGACCAAACACCACCATGTCAAATAGACCATGGCACTGTCACACTGAGCCTTTCCTTAAACACTTTCAGGAACGGTAACTCCACCTGCCCCCTAGGCAGCCTATTCCTATGTCTAATCACCGTTGCTGTGAAAAAATTCTTCCTGATGTCCAACCTGAACGTCCCCTGGTGCATCTTGAGGCCATTTCCTCTCTTCCTGTCACCAGCTGCGTGGGAGAAGAGATCGACCCTCATCTTGCTACAACCTCTCCTCAAGCAGTTGTAGAGAGTGATAAACTCCCCCTAAACCTCCTTTTCTCCAGGCTAAACAACGCCAGCTCCCTCAGCCACTGATCACAGGACTCGTGCTCAGACCCTTCACCAGCTTCGTGTCCCTTCTCCGGATTCGTTCCAGCACCTCAATGCCCCTCGTGAATTGAGAAGCCCAGAACTGGACACGGCACTCGAGGTGTGGCCTTAGCAGGGCCAAGTACAGGAGCACAAGCACTTCCCCAGTCTTACTGTGCACGTTATTGCTGATATAGAATTTGTCTGCGACGACCTTTCTTATCCCGGTGCTCGGGCCGCACCTGCCAGGCTCCTCCAGGGCCTTCCCCCACCACATCCCGTTCCCGCTGCCTCCCTCAAAACCCTGCTAAGGGCCTCAGGCTACGGCGCTCGCTTCCCGAGCTGGGAGGCGCGGCCCAGCCAAGCCCACAGCCACCTACTCCTAGGAACCTGCCCGCCGGACACGAATTGCGAGGTCGATGCCGCTCCAAAATAGCACCGGAGGAACCGAACTTGCCAGGGGTGGGGAGATCACCGGGCGCGTCAAGGTCAGGGAGGAGACGGCGGAGCCGGGCTGCCGCCGGCGGGAAAACAGGACACAAACAAGGACAAGGACAGGGAGAGGAGCAGGGACAGGGACTCACCGCCCGGGAAGCCGCGGCCGGGTTCAGCCAGCGCTTCGCCAGCCCCCGCGCAGCCGCCACCGCCATCACGCACCACAGACTCGGGCAGGGAGGGGGGAGAGCGGGCGTAAAGGGCGCACGCGCGGGGCTCGGCGGAACAGACCAACAGTGCCGCGGGGGGGGCGCCCCAGAACGATCCCACCCAAGACCTGCGTGGTTCCCGGTTCCTAAACAGCTCCTGTTTTGAGCGTGAAGAACATAAAACAAACAAACAAAAAATATACCAACAACAAAAAAAGCCACACAACCCCCCCCCTACAATTGTGTTACTGCTATTATTTTTCCGTGGTGAAATATTGAAATACGTAGTTCTCCTATACTGTAAGATTCAGCCTCTGTCTCTCTGACAGCGCCTGAAATTTTGCATAATAAACAGGCCAGAATAATTTTCTGAAGTTGTGGGAAAGGCCATTTGGTAGACATAAGATTTGGACAGAAGGGTGAAGGAAAGACCTCGTTGTCTCTCTAGGACAGCAAGCAGACTCAGCAGCTCCAGACGATGGAATTCAGACGCCGCTCACGGCTGCCTTTGGCCGTCGGCGTTCAGGGAATAAAAAGGGCCCATCAGGGGCGGGGACGGACACCCGGTACAGCTCCAGGCTCGGGCGAGTCCTTTTGTTGTCCCCCCCGTTTTGCTCCCGGCTGATGGGCCGGCCCGGGAGGGGGCGGGACCGGCAGGTGAGTGGCAGCGCCGGGGGCCCGCGCGCTCCCGGGCTCCTGCGTGGGGGTCCCGCCGTGGGGCGAGCGGGACGGGGACGGGAATGGGAATGGGAATAGGAGTGGTAACGGGAACGGGAGTAGGAATGGGCACGGGGATGGGCCCGGCACGCCGTGTCGCGGCCGGCGCTGCCGCTCAGGGCGCGGCCAAGCTGCTAAGTGTCGGGGCCGCCGTTCGAGGGGCTCGGGCAGAATTCCCAGTCCTTCAGCGAGAGGAGAAGGTGGCAGCGGGAGCGGCCCCGGCCCCTCTGCGCGCTGCTGAGGCCGCATCTCCCCTCTGTGCGTCGCAGGTGCCTTCATGAATAACTTAAACGACCCTCCCAACTGGAACATCCTGCCCAATCGGCGCGATCCCGGCGATGACGGCAGCCGGTGGAATTACGCCCTGCTGGTCCCCATGCTGGGCTTGGCCGCCTTCCGTGAGTAGCGCTGGGCCCCCGGCCCAAGGGGGGCTCCTGAAGCAGCGCGGTGATAGAGCCATGCCCCGTCTGGGGACCTCCCTCGGCCCTCTTGTTTATAGTGCTGTAAACAAATAGCGCTGGTGACATCGCTAAGTCGAGGACCTCTTTTCATACACGGAGTTTAATCCATATTTAATAAGCTCCAATATACTAAGCTCTCGCAAGAAAAATGGACACAGGATGTGCTGGAGAGCCCAGAGATAACAACGCCGGATGTTGCTGATGTATTTATTTGCTGGGCCTAGAAGGTTCTCCATGCAATATCTGCATCGGAAACCTCCAGTTTGTTTCTCTGTGACTTTATTTGCCTTCTCTAATCTAAGTAGTGCTAGTATATACAATAAAAAAATAGGAGTATTTTATTTCAGAGAAAGCATTTAAAGTGACCCACTGTAAAATAGGGACCACAGAAATACATTTTGTGGGGACATGTAAATAGAATCGAGTATCTCTGGGGCAGGCAGGAAAGAAAGTTTTTTACCACTTAGTAGCTTCATTTCAGGCATAGCTAATTAATCATACCCCTCATTGTTGCATGTTATACTTGCATCTGAAGTCTCATTTATATGTGATAGGTTGGATCTGGACAAGAGAATGTCAGAAAGAAATAGAGAAAGAAAAACAAGAGTACTACAGAAAAGAGTCAACTTTACAAAAAGACCTGGAAGGCAAGTACCGGGATATAATCACGGAGAATCGCCGCGCTGTTGCTCATCTGGAGGTGGAACTGGAAAAGGAACGCAACAGGACCCTGAGTTACCGTGAGGCCCTCGTGTCCCAGAGCCGCAAACTTGTAGAAGAGAGGAAGCTCCTGGAACAGGAGCAGGAGAAGTTGGAGCAAGAAAAACAAGCCCTTTTGCACTCTGGAGCAGAGGGAACCTTGTACCGGAGTTGCCTGGCAAAGGAAGAAGAGTGGCAACAGAGAGCCAATATTTTACTAAAAGAATTTGAAGAGGGACTGAAAGAAAGACAGGACATCTACTGCAGTCTTATTGTACCCAGAAGTCAGAGACTAGAAATAGAGAAAAATCTGCTAGTTAAAGCAGCAACTAATCCTGTTGCTGTGGCTTTACATGTGGAGAGTGGCTTAAAAGATATTTTCAAACATGATAACTACTGTGGCAATGTGCTGAACAGAACTAGGAGTCAAAATGGAAAGCTTATGTGGCTGTATCTGAGATACTGGGAACTAGCTGTTGAACTGCAGAAATTCAAGAGGGTAGAAAAGGCCATGTTAGGAAAACGCTAAGTAGGGGAGGCAGTGGGATTGTGTGTGATCCACCGTGATCCACCGTGCATGGTAGGGACAATCACAGTTGTAGTCCAAAGCTGTTAAATTCCTCTGCTGTGTAGCCGTCTCTCCTCCTCCTTGCACTTGTATTTGCATGTGCAGTGCTGGTGCCTTTCCCCTCACTAGCAACAGATGCTCTGGTGAGCTGTGCATGCTCCTAAGCTCCGTGAGCGTGTTTGTGTTGCAGTATAGAGATACACCAACTCCCCAGGTATCGGAAGCAGCAAAACAGAACTCAGTTTAAAGGGGTTTGTCTTGTTGATGGTCACACTCCAGCAACAGAGAATGATCATTTGTCTCCCCCAGGTAGGGTAGCACATTGTGCTCCTTATCCCTGACATTTTACATGGTGTCTCAACTCTGTCTTTTTTTATTACTATTTGTCTTGGCTTGGAAAGACAGGTGTCTGTTAAGGAACGCAGGAGCCTCCCTTGAAAGGGACAATGTAAACGCCATCCCTCCGAATTATTATAATTTGGAAATTAAGGGGCTCTCAGGAAAAGATATGGGAGTAAGAATAACAGTTCTTTACTAGGAAAATAAAAATATAGTAGTACAAAAAAAGCAAACAGAAAGTAAATACTGTCAGAGTCAGAATACAACCTGACGCCCTGTTGGTCAGGGTGTTGGTAGCAGTCCATTCAAGTCCTCCTGGAGTGACAGATGTGGTTCTGTTGAAAACAGTGATGCTGTAGAAGGGTGTAGTTTTCCTCTGAAGGTCCAGTGATGGTGAGATGGGTCCGGTTTTCCGCTGGATATCCAGTGGAAATGGGCTGCTCTGATGTTCTGAATCCCAGATTTTTTTTTCCAGGTAGGAATGCTTGGCTTCTCTGTTGGGTGGAGCATCTCACAATGGGATGCTGTCATTTTATCAGTCATGTCATGCAGTGAGCTGCAATGGCCCATTAACAGAAGATACCCCTCTGGAAGGAGGATGGGTCATGGAAGAGATAAGGGACACTGCCCCACCTGGTTTTAACAGATGGTAATAGAATACATACTTTTGGTTACATCTTGCATGGCAACCCAAGACATTATTATTTTTAAAATTTTGTTTAAGCAAGACTGATTTTGAGGCAGATGTTTGGGAGAGATGGTGTTGGAGCCAGCTGCTTGACACGTAAGTCTTACGTGTCTGTATGTACAATTATATAAATATATATGCGTGAATGTATGTGTGTGTGTATGTGTTAGTATTCTGAGGAGGGGAATAGTTTCATCCTGTTTCAGATTAGTCAGTCTTGCACTGTCTTCCAGCTTAATATACAAATAGTGCTTTGTGAATGAAAGATCCAAAAGATGCTTAATCAGATAACATGTAAAGAAACAGACTGATGTCTCATTGGCACTTGGGATCCATTCTCAGATTCTAGGGAGTGTTTGAACTGGAAGTTATGTTCTCATTTGTTTGAGATACCTTAAGAATACTTGTTTTTTTCTCAGTCAAGGTTTTAGTTGTAACCCAGCAATGTGCCACCATTATGGATGTCCCCATGCTGCTGCTTCTGCCTCTCAGGGTACTGGCTGCCTCCAGGTTTGCTTGCAGGAGCCTCCTTGGCATTGCACCTGGCTCTGCTCCTTGGACAGGTCCTGTTTGTTATTTGCAGATGGGAACCTAAGTGCAGCCTGCACTAATAGCCACTATTCCCTCTCCACCTGTCTCCCTTCTCCCAGAGGTACATACACTTTTCTGCAGCTCTGAAATTTTGTGCTTGTGGTTCACCACTTTATGTACACATGACCATGAATGCCTACAGATATACAAGCTTTGCAAACTTTTAAGGAAGGGGGATTTTTAATTTAGCTAGTAAAATAAAATAGGCTTGTAAAAATAAAATAGTAAGTACAGTGAAATAATACAGGAAAATAAACAGATCCAGATTTAAAAGTCCAACAACAAGCAAAATTTAAAAGAACAGTGCATTTCAATTTCTTAGAACTTTGAGTATACTTTGGGTCCTTTTAGCAGTAGGAGCCACCTTTTTTTCAAATGTGCCATGTATTTAAAATAATAACTTTTTTCTTCCCCCTTTCTAATCCAGCCTTAGACCTCCAAGGGGCAGTGTTTACCCTTTCGATTATAACATCTAGTCTTCTCTGTTACTTGACTTTGATTTGTGCTGTAGGTTGTCAGTTCATTAATTAGCAGTTTTTTTTTTTTTACTGAGGGCTAGACTTGACATGCATTTGCTCTAAGCAATCATGTAGAATCTTGGCTTGGAAGCAATCCAAGCTAAGTGAATGCCCATCTTCCTGCAGATGTGGGATTTTCTTTTACTGTTTTCTCTTGGTTTCATTTCAGTCTGAGCACAGAAGACAACAGATAAATCTTTTGAAACAATGTGTGCAGCTTAATCCAGTTACTAAGCAGAAACATCTAACATGGAACAGAATTCGTGAGCAGAGTAGATGTTTCCCAACTACTTGGTTTTCCAGTTGAGATTTTGCTCACCTTGGTAGTACTAATTATACTGCTGTGTTGACTTATTAATCCTTTTTTCATACTGATTTTTTAAATAAAGTTTTAGTAGACAAACTTTGAGGAAAAAAAAGAGAGATCATAAACACCAGAAGGGCCACATTTTGTCTGGGTGCCAAGTGTATGCGGGTTGGGAGACGAGAACACAATTGAGTTGTTACTCCTATGTGACACGCTGAGCCAAGCTGCTGCAGCTGGACATAGGCACACAGTCTAATTTCCCAGGAGAACAAATTAGTCTGAATAACAGCCCGTGTGTAATTCCTTCAGGACGTGGAAAGTGACTGTCCAGCTGTGGCACACTTTGCACGTTCCTGCAGGCAGCTGAGCTGCCTAGCTGACTGAGAGCAGGCTGAATCAGTGCCAGTGTATCTGAGATTCATGCCTTGAATTTCTACAAGATAGCATTAAAAGATCAAAGGTTTTATGCTTTTTCATTTTTTCATAGTTTTCACTCATATCACTCAAAATGTTTAAAGAAAATGTAATCAGGGTAAAATACTACTTTTTCCATATGAATATGTACATTCAAGCCTTACACACTTGAATATGCAGGGTTGGATGCAATGTAGTAAAGGCTTGGTATTCACTTTCTTTTTTTTTAGAAGTGTCATTTATTTGTACAACTAATTGAACTATTGTTCACGGACACTTTGAAGATCACTGTATCAAGACAGAAAGGTTATTTCAGAAGGCTTTTAAAAAGTATATAGAAGCACTGGTCCCGTTAGTTTCTACCAAAACTCATGTTTGTTGATATGCAATATATTTTTGAAATGTTCCCCCTTTGTAGGTTGTTACACTGAAAATTCTAATGCAAATTTTATCTTTCCCAGCACTTGTTCTGAATTGGTTAATTGTTTGGAACTGCCCATATACATATGTAGGATGCAAGAATAATTTGTTTTCAAAGTATTTAACGAACTTATTTTTATTATAAAATTGTCACTCAGCTGTTAAAAAATAACAATTAATAAAAACCTTTATGTATTTCTGCACTGTTTTGTAATTTGGGCAAGGTGGGTGGGAAAACTGGAATTTGCTGCTGTATTCAGACTTTCCAAAAGAATTGCACCATTTTAGGTTTTACAAACTGTACATTTTTTAAATTGGCATGTTAGAGTTTTGGTCTTGGTGCTGAGAAAAGAACATGTTATAAAAGTTCTTTTCTTAGAAGAGAACACTGTTAAACAGGTAAGTATGGAGCATTAACTAAAGATGTGGGGTCAAAGGTGACCGTCCCTCTTAGAGACAGGGGACATTTCTTTGACAAAATGTTGTGTAGGATATTCTGTGTTGCTCCAGAATCACTCAGATCTCTCATTCTGTTTGTCTGCTGCTTTTCATTTCCCTCATCTTCCTGCTCTCTGTGAAGAGCTGCAATCCAGCTGCTCTAGGACAGTGTTCAGACACTCTGGAAACCCTTGTTCCTGTAATAAAAGATCCTCAATTTGTATCTGACACAATCCTTCACCATCCTCCGGCTCTTTAAAGCATGGGTTTGAGCGCTCCTGTGTGAGGAGGAGGAAACTGAGTGTTCTCTGTGGAGGATACAAGGCAGAAACAGTGGTCAACGGTTCAGTTACTGTGGTGAAATCAAAGGAATTTGAGTTATTGCTGTGAAAAAAAGGATGAAAGGCAACTGTATAGGTGCAGCTGTGGTGCAGCTGGATATGAAGGTTTTGCTGGTGTGTATGTCAAGGCCCACATTTATTGGTCATTAATTTACTGCCTGCTCCAGGAGCTTTCTCTGGTCACTGCATATCTGATACAGCAAATGGACCTGCTAAGAAGTAACTCACTGAAACTGAGCATAGCTCAGCAATGAGGCAATGGCCACTTCACAGCAAAACAGCTGAGTGATTGCTGCAACAAAATCTGAAAGTAAAGTGAAGAAAACTAAACGTTCTTCTGGAAACCAGGAGTCTGTGGATGGAAGAGTTTGAAGAGAGCTGGTGGATTGTGAGAACAGTGGTGGCAGCAGTTCACAGTCATTTACCCCAACAGCCCTGTGCTGAGATCACCCGGGTTGTCCAGCTGCTGAAAAAATGTCTCTTCACTCTTGTGTTCGTAACAGGTTTATATTTCTGGGATACCTCAGGTCTAAACTTACCGCAATCAGAACAAAATCCTCAGCTGCTGTGGTTGGTGTTTGTGTCACTGGGTGCTGCTTCCCCCTTGTGGCTGATGGCTCTTCCAGCCGCAGCTGCATCCTCTCTTCCCATGAGCTCCGCTGGAGCGCATCTCCTAACGCTGCACAGTCAGAGCTCTCCGGCTCAAACACCTCCGGGTGTGAAAACAAGAAAGGTGAGCAAAACCGTGGTGTTCGGAGACCAAGCCAGAATGAACTTGTCTTCACTGAGGTGGGTGCTGAGGCAGACCTCTGTGCAAAGGCGGCAGGCAGGGGTTGGGTGTAGTTCAGCAACCTATCAGCACCTCCTCGTATATTGCAGCACAAACTCGATTAAAAAACACTGTTCATTGTTTAATGAAAACTGCGAGAAGCAATCTACAACTGTCAACATGTTCTGCCTCCTGCTGGAGGAGAGATACTTGTGGTGAGATAGATTCCAGGCTATCGCACTTCACTGAGTAAGAAATTTAGGGGGACGCTGACCATTATAGAATGGTTTGGGTTGGAAGTGATCTTTAAACCTCATCTAGTCCAACCCACCTGCAATGAGCAAGGACGTCTCCAAACAGACCAGGTTGCTCAGAGCCCCATCCAACCTGAGCTTGAATGTTTCCAGGGATGAAATACCTACCACCTCTCTGGGAAACCTATGCCTTTGTTTCAAAACCCTTGTCAAAAAATTCTACCTTATGTCTAGTCTAAACCAACCCTCTTTTAGCTTAAAATCATTTTCCCTTGTCCTATCACAACAGGCCCTGCTAAAAATTTATCCCTATTCACAGGTCCCCTCAAAGTACTTGAAAGGCTTCAACAGAAGGTCTGCCTGAGTCTTTTCTTCTCCAAGCTGAACAACCTCAATTCTCTCAGCCTGTCTTCATAGAAGTGCTCCAGCCCTCTGATCATGAGATCCACAGAAGCATTTCTACTCCAATGCTCCTTACCTGTATTTTCCCCCAAAGTTATTCCAAAGGTGGGATGTGTTGAAAGATGAAAGCAGTATTTTAGTGATCATCTGACTGTATATAGTAAAATATTAAAGACAGCACCTCTTCCTCCCTGGTGTCAAAAACAACAACAAAACAACAAAGCATGCTGCTGCTGGAGCTGATATTACTTCAGTTAACTATTTCTATATTATCTGAACTAAATATTAGGCAAACAACCAGTATAGACAAACATAAAGATTGGGCCTCTTTCTGGGAGATAAAAAGGAGAAAGAGGCCATGTGGGCATCAGTGTCAGCTCAGTTCTGGATGAACTGCACCAGACATGCTGTTCATAGCTTGTTCCCTTTAATTTTTCTGTCACTAGGGACACTGCTACTTCCACAATAAACATAAAATGAAAGTTTCTAGACATGTCAGATTGCTGAAGGAAACTCCTTGACACCATAAAACCACTCCAGAATGGGATGCATGTGGAAGTCACTGTGTGTGACCGCTTATCTCTGTTGTGTTCCCAGTAGTCTGGGACAGAGTTCTGACAACAGCTCAGTGCTGTCTTATTTCTCCCTTGAAATGATACTTGTTGGTACAAGTTGGAACTTCTCTTCAATCTGGAGAAGTTTACAATCTCATGGGAAGAAATTTAGGCTCCAAAGTTTATTGGACATCTCTGAAGTCTTCAGGTAGCCCTGCTTGAACTGCTGTGTGACGCTGTTACAAACACAACAACATAAACTCCAGGATTAGGCTGAGAAAATTACTCTGATTTATTGTCAGGATGTGTCTCCTTTTTATACTGTTTTACAGAGACCAATTCAATTGGTGAAATAAGGGTAAACTTTTTCAACTACATTGGTGAAGACAGAGGGACATCAAGAAGAAGAACCTCCTAGGAGAAAGGAATGAAAACATGTTTTATTTACAGAAAGTTTGCCTGGGAAAGGAATTTCAGTAAACTAAAACATCCCAGGCACGAAAACAGGGCTACAGCTTTGAGCTGCTGGCAGCAGCTTTCAAGCACTCACATAGGAAACCCAGTTATGCCAGCCGAGGAGCTGTGAGAACTGTGCCTTTTGGTTACTTATCAGGTAGAGTTTGAGAACAACAGAGCATAAAACTTAGATCAAGTTAAAGATCTACAGATCATTTATTGGCAAGGTAAACTGCATGACCACCTGTGATTGTTTATTACCCTTAAAACTAAGCAACTCTGAAATATTTTGCCTGTGTATCTTCCTTTCTAAGGTGATCATTGTTGTCCCTTAGGCTGGAGATTTTGAGTCTGCTCTTGAGCCCGGGGCTCCCTTCTTGCACATCTGGTCAAGGATGTTAAAAGAATTTTGTGTTTTCTCCACCTGTTTTAAAGGATGGGCTGTCACAGAGACTATTTCATTTAACTACTTCTTCTCCTTCTTCCTCTTCCTCTTCTTCTTCTTCTTCTTCTTCTTCTTCTTCTTCTTCTTCTTCTTCTTCTTCTTCTTCTTCTCCTTCTCCTTCTCCTTCTCCTTCTCCTTCTCCTTCTCCTTCTCCTTCTCCTTCTCCTTCTCCTTCTCCTTCTTTACATTTCCATCCTTTCCCAGTTTAGGCTCATTACACAAGTACTAGTAATTGTATTGCTGTATATGATGCTTTGACTACCAAGTAGAAGCTGACTGGAAAGAAAATGGGATTAAGGCTGGTAAGATATTGCTATAGAATCACTGGAGTCAGAGATTTCACTCCAGTATCTGCTGCAGTACTAAAAAGGGTCAGAAAATAATGTAGTTAATCCTAATAGCCTGGTATATTTCAAGGAATGATGGAAATGTCTGAAGAGCTACAGATTTGTCCTCTGTCATACCAGACATGACAGAATCAAAATGAAAGGATCATATTGCATTTCATGCCTGAAACTGTTGGTTGCAACCTGAAACCTAGTTGTGAACAATGTGTATTGCCAGTGATCTCTGCTTTTCTCAATGGCTTTATATGAAAGGAATTGTTTGGTTTTTGTTTTTTTAAAGAATGGTCCTGTCCTTCTTCTTCCTATTTGTCCTCCCCTTCACAGGATCCAGATAAAAATCTTCCCCTGAGGCAGTCTCCTCCAACCTGTGATGAAGGGCAGAAGAATCATAGAATCATAGAATATCTTAACTTGGAAGGAGCCCAGAAAGATCATAAGTTCCAACTCCCTGCTCCTCACAGGAGTACAGCTGCACATAGCTTTATGTAGCTGTAAAAGGTTTCAGTTTGCTTTTAAATTATCTTAAATGTTTTATTGTGACAATAAATAGAAACAATTAATACGCTATTATGAAATTGTGCAGAGCAAGTTGATCTGAAAGCTGTTGCAAAAGGTATCTCCCGAATCTTTTTGGACCCAAGGCTTCAAACTTCAGCTTTTAGACTGGATTCCCAGTCTTTTGCTTAATTTATTTTTGCTGCTAAATCTGGTGATCCACCTTTTTCCAGATGTTTCAAAATCCTGCTGATTCTGTCAGCTGTTCTGATTTTGTCCTTGTCAGCAGATGGACTTACACGTAAAAGAAGACAAGCTGCTTGAGTACTTGCTTTCTGTTCAAGTCCTCCTTTACAGTACAATGAAAGACTACAAGTTCCAAAGGTGGAAACTGTACACAGAACAGTTGCCACATGGAGTCCAGCTGCTGTCATAATTCTGGCCAGCCCTGGTCTGGCTTGGCTCAGCTCTGCTGGCACCTGCAGGGTCCTTGGCACCCTTGGCACAGTGCATGTCCTGGAGGTAACTGTGGCTTCTTCCATGGTGGAGGAGGTGAGGGTCAAGCACTCCAGACAAGCACTTCAGCCAGGTCCTTCAGTCATCCACCTCCACTTCTTCAGTCATGGAAGAGAAGAACCTGTCCTTAGAATCACAGAACTGTAGAATCACTGAGGTTGGAAAAGACCCCTAAGACCATCGAGTCCAATAATTTTCCCAAACAGTTTCACCACTAAACCATGTCCCCATGTGCCACATCCACACAGCTTTTCAACACTTCCAAGGCTGGTGATTCCACCATTTCCCAGGGCAGCCTGTTCCAAAGCCTGGCCACCTTTTTCAGGAAAAAAAATTTCCCTAGTGTTTAATCCAAAACTCCTCTGACACAACATGAGTCCATTTCCTCTGGGTCACTTGTTACCTGGGAGAAGAGACCAATTCCCACCTCACTACAACTGCCTTTCAGTCCTTCTCCATATGGCACAGCTTCCTGAAGGGCTGGAAGTAAGCTGTGCTGGCTCAGGGGTGCCTGTGCTGGCACAGGGAGGTCACAGCAGGAGCAGCTGCCCCGTGGCCAGTTTGGTAGAGTGTGTCAGGCTGCACCTGAGCTGCAGGGGAGGACAGCTTGTCTCCCAACTGGGAACATCCCTGTGGAGCCAGGCTGCCATGACATTCTGAGGGTTGTCCATAGCCAGGAGTCCCTTGGCCCAGGTGGTACAACACCATGACCACACCTGGACCCACAAAAGGAACCGAGTGGCTCCGTCCTTCCTGTGGCCTTGATTTATATCCCCAATAACTTTCTGCTGCCATTTCTTTTCTTTATTGCCACTCTCTCTCATACTCTTTCATAACATCATTGTCATCCTGCCAGATGAAAGTCATGTTCATCTAAGAAAAGGAGTATGCCCACATTCTTCCACAAATGCCTATGTGTGTATGTTGCAGCAAAACATAGGATTTTTATAAAGGGGATATTTCCCTTTTAACTGGGTTTTTGTAAAATTGTGTGTTATTTACAGACAAATTGACTTACTTTTTTTAATCGCCCTTTTTAACTTTTGAAAAAATAGTACATTAAAAATATGTGGGTAGGAGACAAAAAAAAGTGTCATTGGAAAAGTTTTAACACAAGTAATCCAATCTAAATGTAAGATTCATTTTCTCCTGCATTTATAATTAGCAGTAAGCAATACATTTCTTGTGTAGTAGCCTATATCATGAAAGGATGAATTTTGTAGAGATTTATTAGCCCTAATAAACCTGTGGGACCTGCCAAAGCCTATCTTCCATTGGAAGAGGAGTTTACCTTAGAGCACAGGAAAGGGCTCTGTTGGATAAATAAGTGACTGTGGCAAGGGAAGAGCAGCCCCAGTTTGCCTATTCCAGTCCACAGGGTGGCAATAGAGACAACACCTCCAAGCACCTGTGGCTCATACTGAGGCTGGTGTCACTGCTACTGTAAGTCCTTCAGAAAAAGGCACAGTGCCTTCCAAGGTCATTAGCCATGCTATTACACTGATAAAGACATTTGAGCTGGATGCCAGACCAGTGTATTTGCTTCTGCAAATATTTAACAGCTGATAGATAACTAACAACCACTGGCACCTGGCATTACCAGAGCAAGATAAAATTCTTCAAAATGAGCATTTACTCAGTATAAGACAATCAGGACTGGCTTTTTTTTTTGGTTCCTGATAGAAGCTGCCTGCTTATGAAACTTAGCAGAGAGAAATTTTCAGTAGACCAGTTGCCTCGTGACTACAACTAGATGTATTAATTGAACTAAATAGGAGATATAATATGAACACAGTGTTGCAGTAGATGCAACAGAAGGAAGGGATGCTATCCATGGGGACCTGGACAAGCTTGAGAAGTGGGCACATGAGAACATAATGGGGTTCAACTAGTCCAAGAGAAGGATGCTGCACCTGGATCAGGGCAATCCCAAGCACAAATACAGGCTGGAGACCACAGGATAGAGACCACCCCTGCGGAGAGCAGCTGTAGGGACGTCGGTGGACAAAAACATGGATGTGAGCCAGTAGTGTGCATTTGCGGCCCAGGAGATGAATCAACCAACTTCTGCATCAAAAAAAAAAAAAAGTGTGACCAGCAGGCCAAGGGAGGTGATTCTCCCCTGTACTCTGCACTCGTGAGTCACCACGTGGAGTACTGCATCCAGCTCTGGGGCACTCGGCACAAGGAAGATGTGGACCTGTTGGAACAAGTCCAGAGGTGTCCACAAACATGATCAGAGAGCTGGAGCACTGCTCCTATGAAGACAGGCTGAGAGAGAT
>VZUA01081743.1:2717-24418 GCA_013401035.1 Horornis vulcanius | reverse complement strand
GCTGTGAAGGAGGACCAACCAGAAACACTGGGAGAAGCCATTGCTGCTGTGCTGCTGCAGCTCCCTCCTCCTTCATATCCCTGCCTCTTCCTGCCTCCTTCTCCCTACTCCTGAGGAGGAGAAGGAGGAGGGTGGAGCAATGCTGCCTGTTCACCAGCTTAAATTGAAGATAGATTGCAGCCTCAGTTTTACGTGTTGTGAATATCACATGTTACATGTGATAAAGATGCTTCTGGCAGGTTATGAGCTTTATCTCTCCCATTTTTCCTTCACATAAACTCTTGGGTTTGCAGAGTGGTCTGTCCCACTGGCTCTTCTGAGCTCAGGAGACCTTGTTCTGGCACTACTGACAACAGGACACCCCTGTTAACCATGAACTGCTGCCCATCCTTGTCATGTGCTGATCTCTTTCATCCCTCAGTGCCCGAGATGTGCTCCTGAACTTGCTCTGCTGCTGGAACATTTAATTTGGTGCATGAAGGATGACATAATTTGTGGCCTTTTTCCAGTACACTACTCTTGATTATATTGGATTGTGTTGGGCAGCCCAGGAGGATAATCTGTGTATATAATACATAAATATTTCCTGGCCAAGCTGAACTTCATTTAATTACCTTTTCTTTGTCCCCTCTTCTGCTTTTTCTCCCCAGAATGTCTCTTTGACTTTAACTACAAGGGTGTTCTAAGCCAGAGCCAAGTGTTTTCCCTTGATCTGTCCTGGACTGGCTGCTCTGACCACTCTTGCTGTATTCCCTGCATGTAGGTCCTATAACACCAGAAGCAGAGGTACAGATCCATCATACCATTTTGCCTATAGCAAATACAAATAGGCATGAGGAAAGAGAGGTTTTAAATAGGCTGTATAATCTCTTGATGCATGGTCTTCAAATATTGCAATCTTTTCTTTTAATAACATTTTTGAGAGCATTGTTGTTTTGAAATCAGTGCTTTGCAGTATGTTGCTTGTCCCTGAGGAATGATGTGACATAGTAGGACAGACTGATTTGAACTGGCTTTTCACTGTTGATTTCATTGATTAAAAGACAACATTGTAGGAGTTTGAAATGAAACTGTCTCTCTGAAAGGTTTTCACAGTTCTAGTAGTGATTTTGAATGTCACTCTTCTAACCTCCTAATTGTTTTTAGCAATTTTGGCTTGAAATGCTTGATGATGTTGTCTAACAGCAACATCCAATAAACTCTGTTATTGCTATAGTCTAGGGTATTTGGCTTTGCAGTCCATGATAGTTTTCAGTTAATAGCCACAGGAAGACAGGATCATCTGATAGTATATTTAGTTGGGGTTAGAAATAAATAAAATTTTAAAACAGATTTTTTGTTTCCCCAAGCACTGCTGTATTTTTCATGGCTTTGCTTGTGTGTGTACGATGTTTTCTTTGTTTTGTTGTATAAAATATTGCAAATGAGTCAGCTCCTTTTTATTTTGTCTCTGTATTCTGAAAGAACTGTTTGAATGGTCATAAGACAAAGAACAGAAAAAATAAGAAAATATTCAAGTTACATCAGTAACTCATAATAAAGGATATTACACAGCTATTCAAATAAATACATTACAAACCATTTATTTAAGGTATATATATTTGGATGAGAGATGTACATGAATGGTTGGGCTAGTAGGTTCCATAGTGCACTTGCTGTACTTTTGATTTTCTTATATAAGAATTGTACAAAACTTTTCAGGTATAGAAACAATGCATTTTAAAAAGAGAGATATGAGAATTCCTATTGCTCACTGAGGAATTTTGAGGAATTTTGTTTCATAGAAGCATTATTAGAATAAATATACTATTTCAGGAATTGAAGTAGTATATACATAGTAGTATATAGAATACACCTTTCTTAAGATATACATCTTCTTTTACAAAAAGGTTTGATTTGCCTTGGCATTGATTACTGATAGTTTCTTTGATTATTTTTCTTAGTGGTCTTGAATACAATTTAATATGTGACATTCACCAACTCTTAAATTTCAGTCCTTTGAGTATTTTTAGTACTTCCATTATTATTTATATACAATGAGCTGAAATACCATTGAAATGCTGCATTTACATACTCTTTAAGTTTTCCTTTGCCGTAAGCATGTAAATAATTTTCTACTTATAAATATCTAATGTGAATTTTTCATTTACCTCTAAAGCATGATGCAGAAGCCAGTAAAAATCAGATATATTTTGTTTTCCCTTTCTTTTGGTGAGCCACTTTTTTTACACTTTCCTGCATTATTAGGAAACTTTTTTCCTACTGCTGAATAGGACAGATATGGAAAGAAATTTTTATCCTACCAACCTTAGAAACTAACTACAGGAACAGATACTGTATGTTATTAATATCCATTGAATTTCTTCCTATTCTGAGAAGCATCATCTTTGAGTCAGCTGCAGTATCTCAGATAATATACTTTGAAAATATGAATGATGATTATAAGCTATGACTACTGCTGAAGAATTATTTTTGAATCAAACTTTATCTGAATTATCTGAATTATCTTTATCTGAGTTATGTGAATTTTTTTTGGTTTTGCAGCTTTGCATCTGGGGGCTCTTTGTAAATCCATCCCATTTTCTTCTCTCTCTGCTGGGCTGTAGCAATGGGCACCAGCCTTGTCTTGCTGCCTGACTCTTCCATTCACCCCAGGTACATTGACTCTGAATTGTGCAGCTTGGAGGTTTTCTACCACCCTAGCCTAAATTCCAGAAGATTTGTATTTTGAATGAGATTACAGGAAATAAGCTGATCCTTCAAGAAGCACTAGTTACAAATATGATTTGGCTGTGGGGACCTGCCTGGAGCAAGGGCTTGGTTTGCTGCTGTCCTTTGTTTGGCTGGCCAGGCTGGGTGGTGATGGCACTGGAGGCTGGGAGTCAGAGGGCTTGCAGGGAACCTCAGCAGCTGGGCTGTGCAGTCAGGAGTCACTTGGAGGCAGGGAGGAGATGACCACTGAGATGCAGAGCTGTTGGGGACAGCAGTGGTGTCAAAGCTGCAGTATCCTTCCACCATCAGTGAGCAGAAGACTGACATGTATCTCATCCTTTCTGTGGCCTGGCCATTTATTTCTCCGTGTAAAGAACAGCAATTCTGGTTTGGCAGCCCACGTCACAGTGTGTTATGTATGCAAAGGCTTTTCTTTAATGATCTTCATTAAGCAGTGCAGTCTTGTAATGTTCTAATTGCTTCACAAAGTTTAATGAGCAAATTGGCAGCATTTTTTTGCAAGGTCACAATCTTATTTCTGTTTTATATCTAGGGAGAAAACACAGTAATTCCAGCATCTGCTTATTCTGTAGAGACAAAATGAATTATTTGGGTAACATTCATCTGCTTCAGCCACAGCTCTGAACTGAGGACAGTGGCTGTGAAGCTTGTTGCAATCAAAATCAGTGCATACATTCGTATGGTTTCTGTTCTGGTGGAACTTTTATTAAAACCTTTTATAAAAGGAAAACCTGGCATAAAAAAGCATTGAGATTAGAAGTCAGTTATTTGAAAGCTAAAACATCCTAGAATTCTGTGTATATGCTGCAATGTGGTATTTAAAAACCAAGAACCAAATTCTCTTTTTCTTAGATTACAGCTATATTCATCACTGGATGGCTGATACTGAGGGGAAAACAAAATTAATTTTTCTTGATGTGAGACCTCTTTCTTTCTGAAGGCAGAGCTAACAAATGTAGGGCAGGAAGAGAGAGGATAGTTTTATGAGTAAAATGGAAATAGATTTGGTCCTTACTTGGCTTTTGGCAAGGCTGAACATTTTGCTTAAATCAGAAATTCTGTTAATAGTCAAAGTGTCTTGTGTACCGCCATTTGGGAATACCCAGCTTAAAACAGGTCTGTGATCTCAAAATTGAAGTGATGAAGATTTGTTTGCAGAACTGCTGACTATGCAATGCAGACAAAGTCCACAAGTGTGCTCTAAATACAAAAGGCATTACAGAATGTTAAATTCTTGAAAGGATCAGACCAGAATCCTCTCAGACTGGATTCCTCATTAACTAATGGACTCATCTGGAATATATTCCAGCTATCAAATGAGAATAACAGCAGCATTAAATGAGAAGCTTCTCTCACAAGCATCTTCTGAAAACGTGCTCACTGAAGACAGAAAAACTATTGGATGTTGCAGTGACTGTACAAAAAGTGTCACACCAGAAAGGAGAGGATGCATGGTGTGGAATATTTCTGTCATTATAGGTTTATTGTTTAGCATTGTTCCTCTTATGAGGACCTTCTGTTTTCCACAATGAGATTTGTGTCCTCTGGAATTAAAGATTGCACCATGGGTCCTACTTATAACAGGGTTAATTTCTGGATTGTCTAGTCTCGTTAGCATCTAAATTTTCAACCTTTATTGTCTTTTATTTCATTATATTTTAGCAGAAGGATTTCTTTTTAATGTATCCCAATGGCAGTAACTTAGCTGCTTAAAGTAAAATTCAGTATTTCAAAATCCTTCTGTGTGAGGGAATAAATTTAGTTCATTTTATTTGAGCACGTCTGGCAAGCCATTAGCAGCTGCTGCTCTAAAATTCTGTGAACTGAGTTAATATTAAGAAGGAGAAAGCTCAAATGCCAGCTGTTTTTCAGCTTGTACGTATAAGACCAAGTGTATATTTATTGTCACAGTATATAGGGGCAGATGTGATCTAATCCATTCTACACCAGTGACAGTACTGTAGGATACCTTTGTGTTAGATGCTAATGTAGCAGATTCTAGACTTATATTCTTTAACTTTCAGAATGAAATAAAGTAATTTCTCTGTGAAATATTCTCTTTAATATGTCTAGACATGGTATATTTGAAACAACTGTTTCTAAGAACTGCTTAAGATCTCATTGAGAATTTTTCACTGCATAAAGTTTCCACACTGCTGGATCTAGATCCAGTCATATACCTTTCTATATGTGCACTTATTGAAGGCAATCATCCACTCTTTTATTGAGTCCCAGCCATTTAAAGCTACAGATAGAGCTTCAGCTCCACAAGACTGAGTTGACTTATGGAAAAGAGGGGGATCTAATTAAAAACTGTGTGCATATAACCCTTCTTTCCAGTATATGCAAT
Source organism: Horornis vulcanius (assembly GCA_013401035.1). Taxonomy (NCBI): domain Eukaryota; kingdom Metazoa; phylum Chordata; class Aves; order Passeriformes; family Scotocercidae; genus Horornis; species Horornis vulcanius. The sequence continues at coordinate 19,335 of VZUA01081743.1, read as the reverse complement.
GCAGAATGTACCAGACTTAGTTTCTGATTACCTACAACATGGACTAGAAACAAGCAGAGGACTGTAATTATTTAAAAATCAGATGCTCATTTCCAGTGGGAAATACACACACTTTTTCTCTGTTCCAGTTGCATAAACAGTTTCTAGAGTTTCTTTTAACAGAATAAGAAGTTTATGTTGCCACCTTGGAAAAGACCTTAATATTATTTTCATACCCACAAAGAAAACACAGACCATCTACAAATTGAAATCTTGCAGACATAAACCCATTGCATTTATGCAAATACATTAAATAATCAGTGTAAAGTGACAGATGATGCTTGAAGCATAATCTAGGTCTGTATCATGAGTACATAATAATATTAAGTTATTATTTAGGAAGTCCTAGAAAAATGGTATGTTGTCATGCAGACTGCATCTGTCTGTCACATTCACAGTGTCTGTCAGCTGGAATTAATTTTGTACATTTTTTTAATGCTTTTTATCAGATTGCCCCTTTTTTCCATGTCACATCTTCTTTTCTATTTTTTGTTTCCTTCTTTTCAAGATAAAATACCAGTATTTTAGGATGGTACTGTACCTTTTTACCTTATCGCTCTTATTCATATTTAAGTTAATACATATATTTGAATATGGTTCAGGTAGGTCACTTTCCTTGTACATTTAATGAGAAAGCATATTTGAATTTGGAAAAAGCACATTTGAATTAAATTCTCTTGGTGAGTTGTGTGGATACTGTCAATAGGATTTGCAGATGTTATCCCAGGGAAGGATGATGCTTCCCAAGTTCAGTGCTCAGATGCCACATATGTAGACTTGGACTGCATCCACATCTGAGCAGAAACAAGCATGTACACAGAGCTGCTCTTTGATGCTTTGTGGTGAATCTGTGAGACTACAACAAACTCTTCCATCTGAAAATGGTCTGAAACGCTCCCTTGTAAATTCATACAGCTCCTGAAAACAGGATCCCTTTTCTCCCTTTTCTCTCATTTATGAGGACAAGTCTGACTTGTTTCCACTGCACTGTTTCTCTTTTAATGGACTGCTCCAAATGCTCTCGTACTGTGCAGTGAAGCATAAGTATTTTGCAAATGGTACTGGCCCGTGCGCTGAGTGAGGAAGCAGAGGTCTTCCTGTATAATCCGATTTCAATCAACTCGCTCTAATCACTACTGATAGTTGCAAAATTTAGCCTGGATCTGCACTGGTAATCTAGATTGACAGGAGGTAAAAGTAAAAGGACAGAAGGGCAGAGGAACAAAGAGAAACGAGCAGAAACAGTGATTTTCAGCCTTTGCTTGCTGCTCTGGGACGCGTGTTGGTGCCGGCGGTGAGCCCAGCGCTGCGGGAGGGAACAGGTGCTCTCTGCGGGGCTGAGTGGCAGCCACCACCACGGGCACAGACCGTGCAACAGGTACCTGCCCGAGCTGCTGGCATGCATTGTTTTTTGACGTCGAGATCCTAACTCTCTTTGTTACTCTCAAGATCCTGGGCTTGTGAATTGGTCAGGCATAGCAGGAGTTAAGCGGTGCAGCCAGCAACTGTGTGTGTCTTTGACATCCTCTGAAGGCGAGTGGCTCCCAGTGCTGGGCTTCCTTCTCCTGCGAGATCAGTGCTTGGCTGGAAGCTTGGAGGATAACTGGACTCTGCATTTTCTCACTGGGCAGGTGAAGTGTCTGTGAGAGTAAGTCCCTTTGACTTTTGGTTTTAACTTTTCAAAGGGAAGAGCCAACTTTGGATTTCATGGCTATACAGAAATACAGCCAGCTGCTGCTGAAGACAGATATGTCTCAGTTTGATTGGATTGTACATGGGGAAGAAAAATGACTTTTTTTATTGTTACCTGACCACATGCTCGGTGTGCCTGTGTCAGCCAGGCCAAGGAACTCCACACCCTGGGGTAATCAAGGCACCTGGACTACCCCTCCATCTGACTTTCCATGCTGGTGGGACTGTTGTTGGTCATTTCAGCCTTGCATGTTGCCATGCTAAAAACACCCAAGGCTAAAAATGTGTCCTGGGTAAGTACAGAAGTGTGAACAAAGTTTCTGTAAGTATGGATTATTCCAGTATATATGAATATGCTTTTCTCTATATATGTGGAAGTATAACCTTAGGCTGAGGTGTAAAGTAGATGAAAAGATTATAAGTCATCAAAGATCAGAATTATTTAAAATATTTCTAAGAATTTAGAAAAAAAACATTATTTTGAACACTGGTATTTTGAAGGAACTGTACTAGGAAATATAACAATGACAGACTTTCAGCTTACTTGTATATGATATATACTTTCCATCTATGCTAGTAAAGGATATGTGCTATGTACTTTTAAATCAACTGAAAAATTTTTGTGGCTTTCAGGATGCAGCCTAAAGACTTTAAAGGTAAGGTTGAAAGATTTTGAGGGGATTAATGAATAACTGTAGTTTAATTTCTATGTTTTTATATTTCAGTTGTTTGATACTGTAGGTGTTTGTCTATGTAGTATGAATCACATCTTTAAACACTATTTAAAAAGTCACAGGAGTTCTTTCAGTGTGTTGTAATAAGTTATAAAACACAGTGGGATGAGGGAGTCCATGTTCGGTGACTGTTGAGTTTCTTCATTTTTACTAAGAAAACACATTGTTATTTTGTACTTATCAATTATTTCTGTATCAGAAACTAGGATTCCTGTTGGGAAATGAAGTAAGCCATGGAATATAATTCCTGAATTAACAGTGCCCTTTGCTTACCCCCATCATGTATGATTATACAACACTAACACTGCACAGCCTGCTTTACCGAATAAACACAATATCATCAAATCCCAGTTCCACACAGAGTCCTGGAAATGCTGGCAACTGCTCAGTAGATAGCTTTAGGGCTTCTTCAGTGACCTCACTGAGCCCCAGATACTGCCCCAAGTGTTCCCCATAACTGCATTACCTTGTCTACAGCGCTGGGGTTGTTCAGGAGTAAAGGTTGTCATTGCCAGCTCTGAGGTTCAGATACCTTCCCTTCCCTTCCAGCTGTGAAAATGCATTAAGTTTCAGATTACTCAGAAATTTAAGTGTGTCCATGAAGCAGGCTGTGGTTGAATATGAGCCTAGTTGAGAAATGTTTGTATCCCCCAATTTCTGTACTGAGGGATAAACTGCTCGCATTCAGAGTGTCTCTTCTTGGAAGTAGAAATGTCGTAAGTCTGCAGCTATGATGGGCTCCAGGTTTGGCTATTTAAATATAAGCTATATTTAGGTATTCAAATACCTGTTTCTGGTGATTATGTTGGAGGATGATGAAATACTCACTCTTACCCATAGTTTTGCACAGTGTAATAGTCACCAATGAGAAAATAAATAAGTCCTTCCTTTCTCTCCATCCTTTCATTACCAATTTTCATAAAAAAGAAAATAGATCTATGTTGTCATGAAAATGGTAAATTTTGGTAATCGTTTCAACTGGGTGATTGATACAGAGTTTATCTATCATAGCATAGCCCTATGTTGCAGACATTAATGACCTTTAATTGTTTCAGTAAACCCAGAATTGGCATGTGAAATGCATAAACTATAAACTGATTTGAAAATTCCAGTGCAAAAATGACAAATTACATGATTGCAACTGTGTGCTATATAAAGAAATAGATGCAGCGTCCAAACCACTGTAGCATCTGGGATTCCTTCTACTTCATGAACCATTTTTTCGTTTAAATGAAAACCACAAATAATCCTGCAAAAATTATCTGTAAAGATTTCTGACTTCATTTTTAACTAAGTGCATTCTACTAGTAATCTATGATTGTAACTGGATAGCTGTTTGCACAAAACAAAGAAATAAAAGGATGGAGATAGTTTTATCTAAGTCTTTCATTCATCTCTTTCCCTTTGGTTTTCTTGGGGGGTGTGTGTTTAATCACTTCATCTGTCTTTTGCATATAAGATAAAAGTTATTCACTACTGAGTGATGGAAGGTGTCACTTTCTTAAGTATAATTTGTGACCAGTACTTTGATTGAGAAAAATAATACCTATTGCTCTGAAGATGCTTAAAACAAGTAAAAAGAATAGTGGGGGTGCTTTTTATGCTTTAATATTTTGAAAATCTGGCAGTGAAGTACAAGGGCACCTTAGAGAATCAGATACCTGCTCAGAGTATCACTTGGTTTAAATCCCAGCAAGTGAAGATTAACTTCAACTCCTCGAAAATCTGGATTTTGACTCTGGAAGTTTTACCTGTCTGGGGATTTGGTCTTGACCTTTGTGTCTATGCAATGAAAATACAAGGTTGTTTTCCCAGGCTTAATCACAAAGATAAAAGTGCATCATAAATATTTTGGCTGTAATCTAGAAAGACGCTTTGACATCTGCTGAAATTTCAGTTTCATTTTCACCTGCTTAAAACTCAAGACTTTGGCCACTTTTTGGCAACTCCTTTGCTGAATCAGAGTGTTTGCTAAATCTTTGATGTTCTGTAGTTGAAGTTGGCATTTAATCCTTGTATCTTTAGCATATAATGGTTTAAGGACAGAAACTATGCTATGCTGGTGTATCTTTTCACAAAACACCTACTTCCTACATAATTTATACTTCCTCTTCAAGGCCTCAAGGTGCCTACCTGAGTCCCTTCCCCTGAGAAAAAGAAAACCCAAACCTTCTACAGCTTTTAAAAGCAAGTCAGCTTCTGCAACCTTTGCTAAAATTTTGCACCCATGTGTCTGACAGTACCTGACTGCTGCAAGCACCCTGGCATCAGAAATTGCAAGGCTTAGAAGTTAATATCTAATGTCTTTCAAGAGCTGAGGACTCATCAACTCTTTAGTGGGTGGTTGTTTCTTTCCCAGAAGTGCTTCAGGTACTGTTTGATAGATTTTCATGTCTTCGATAGAAATTCAGTGAATATCAGCCTTGGTTTTGTGCTGAAACCAAGGCGTGTGAGGTCTGGCTTTTTAAAGGCACTAAATGGTCTTCTAGGAGCTGTGGGGACTTTAAATTATGTAGAGAATGTTTTAACTTTTGTCTTTCTAATGTCTGTTGGTGCTGCCACGTGAATATTTTTGAAAATCACTGGGAAGAACTGAGGCTGACCTAGACAAGATGACTGTAAAATCTGTTTGTCATCTAGAGCCTTGGGGTTTTTTATATTTGATTTGCAATATGAATTCATTTAATTATCCCTAATGGAATAATTTTGTTCAATTGACTCCTATTGACACAAATTTAATTTTCATTGTCTAATATAAGCAATTTGATTGTTTGTTACTTTATGTAACAAAGCTACCTTTGAGCTCTGTGACAACTGTAGGTAGTACCTGTGGAAAAGGCAGTAGGTTACAATAAATGCAGCTATGGGGCATGGTGTATTTCTTTAAACTATGGTGTTTTTTTACCTAATGGTAAAAAACCTCAACCTGATGGTTGTGAGAATTGCAAAGAAAGGAACTTTGAAGTTTGAAATACCATAGCATCTTCAAAATATGTTTCTATGCATGTTAATGAAAGATGTCTCCCCTATGGTTTCTGTAAACTACTTGGCTAGTCTGTTATAGCAGTATATTGGAGGAGTAAGCCCCTTCCAGAATTCTGTAGAAGACATTTAATTGTGACCTGATGTAATTTTCAAGGGTAGCACCATTTCAGGATTCCAACTACAGCCATTTTCACCTATCCAAGCATCCTCTGGCCTTTGGAACCATACGAGCCCTGCTGGAGGGCCACAAACCTTGACTCTATGCCAAGGCAACCTACTGAGCAGAAAGGTCATTGAGCCACAAATACCCAAAATAAATTCTAGCTCTTTAGCTGAAAGCTGTAGAGCTGCCTGCCATACTCTGCTGTCAGTAGCTAGAGATTGTGGTACCCAGTGCAAAAAGAAAAGAGCAAAGTCTGTGTGGCTCTTTGGCAGAGTAGCTCTTCTTTCCTGAAACACAGGTTGGGGTGGGTAGGAAATTTGCAGCATTGCTGTTACTGTTAGTAGGATGCTTATGAGGGCACACTTAGTATGTTTCTGCTTTTATTAGTATTTAAATTGAGTTGTCAGTGTGGGTATTAAAGAGATAAATCTTCTCAATTGCACAGAATCTTTTATCTCTGTCTTCTTACTTCATAACACTCTGTTGCACACCTTATATCACTCAGGTTCAAAGGAGTGGAGTTTACAGAGGAGGAACTCTGTCTTTGTAATTAGTGAAATTATAATTCCTGGTGAATTCCCTCAGCTAATAAGAGGGATTTATAGTTCTGTCTCATGTTATTGCTTAAAAAGTAACATGGTGATACATGCGGTGTTACAAATGTACAGAAAGTGAATGAGAAAAGAAGAAAAATATATAGAATATAGTATATACTATATATGTATATAGTGAAATATGCTTGAAATATCACATAATGTGAAAGAAATGGAGTGTTATGTAGTCAAATAAAAATGGAGAGCAGGGAATAAAATTCTAAGGGAGAAAAGAAAATGAGCTTTGAATCTTAAGATATGCGATATTATTAGAAAGGAAGGATTAAACAAATACAGAAATACAAAGAGGAGGATGTGGCTACATTAAGAGCTCTATTTTTGTACACTTAGGGTCAACTTGAAAATAGGAAATGAAACAAGTAGTTCAAAGGAAAAGACAGTGGAAAAAGCTTGGAAATAATAGGAAAGTTATCTGAGGATGATTTCATGTTTACATGAAGGATGATTTCATGTTTTCATGAAACATGGAAGATAATGGTAATACAAATGAAATTTGATGTGCTTCTACCGGAGGACAAAAGGTTCCCTCGGATGAGTTCACTTCAGCTGAGGTTCTTGAGGCACGTGGATGAGAGGGAAACTTGGAGAGAAGTACCTGCTATTCACAGGCATGCTATTGCTACTGCTCTGCTGTTAGTATTGATCTTGTGAAGAGACTTCAAAAGTGCATGGAGTCAGGAAATACTGAAGGTACACACCTCACCTGTCTGTGAAACAGTAATAAAACTACTGCTCATTTCATAGCACTCTTTTAAAATGTTACTGAAGGAGGGTAAGCTAGGGTTTGATGGAAGGTCTGTGGAGAGTGCTCCTGACTGCAACAGTATCTCCCTGCCTTGAAGCTGTATCCATGCAATAATTGCAGGAGTAAGTGGCATAAAAGGAAATTGGTTACTCAACCCTGGCTTTCATGGAGGTCTTTCATCCTTTGCAAAATCATGGCTTTTGGCATTTAAAGATTGATATAGCTGAAACAGCTGTAGATTTTTTTTTATTTTTTTTTTTTTTTAATCTGAAATGCACCATTACTGGTGAAAAGCAGAAAAAAAAATAAAATCTTGTGTGTTACATTGCTCATGAAGTTCTGTTTCTGTTCAGTAAATTGGTGGGTTGCTGTTTTGGTTCTGTCTTTCTCCTGGTCTAGAGTGTGCTAATGTGATACAATACTCACTCTGTCAAATAATCATTGACTGAAATGACATTGTAATTTGCTTTCTTTCTGGTTCTTTTCAAGTCCTTAGTTTCTAGTGGAGACAGCTTTTAGCATTCCCGAGTAATAGAGCAAGCTTCCTCAGCAAACTTCTTATGACCCGTTTGGCTCTCTCTGCTGGCAGCACAGGTTTTTTTTTAATATTTTTTTTTTTTTTTCTATTAATAGAGGTAGGTCTGGGTTGTCTCCATCCTTCAGAGGCAAACCTTTTGTGAAAGCTCCTTGGCTGCTGCATTTTCTTCCTTTGGTTGCACGGGGCTCTACTTGTGTCCTGCAGAAAGTTCAGGGGATTCAAAGGACTAGGAAAAAAAAAAAAAAAAAAAACAAAACCAAAAAAAACGGCACAAAGCTTAGCTACATATTATCCCTTCCTCTGTTTTTTCTTGTGCTTATTTATCAGTGTAATTCCCACTGATTTTGGTTGGAGCTACATTCATAATCTGATTAGCAGAAAGGTCATCCGGACATGCAGAACTTTAAGTAGTCTGCTGTAAGCTAGAGGACTTGCTCCCCTTGACATTTCTGAAAGTTTTCCCTTGAGTCAGGGGAGCCGGGGTTCTGCCACGTCCCGGAGCAGCCGGGCTGTGCCGGCGAGCGGAGCCGCACGGGCGGCAATTCCTGCGGGGCACCGCGGCCGTGTGCGCGGGGCCGGGGCTGCGCTCGGTCTGCGGGCTCCGCCAGTGCGGGGATCCCATCCACATCCCGTCCACAGCGCTGCTGGGCTCAGCCTGCGTGATCTCTGACAGTCGAGCCCGCAGTCAAGTCTGAAAAATAAATCGGTGGTGCATTCCAAATTGGAATCTGTCATTAATTTAGTTCTGTACAGTGTGCTAAGGTCGTGACTACCAGGAAGCAATTTTAAAGTCTTGAGGGTGATTTGTGTTAAAGGTAGAAAGTTGTTGTTGACTGACTTCATACAGTAAGGAGAAGTTAACTTTCCCAGAGTATTTTTTCTTCTTAATACTGTGTAACAGCATGCACAAGCATTTACCACAGATTTCTAATTGCTGCCTCTAATTTCTATGGACTTTTGTAACCTCACAGATGTAATGGGGAGGGCAAGAGGAATATGCTTTCCACTTTTTAAAATGTAAAAGTTAGGTTGGGTTTTTTTTTCCACTATCAAGACTTAATAAAAAAGCAGAAGTTAACAGTTGATCCAGTCACAACTGATTTGAGCTGTCTTGAAGTGTTGAAATTTTTAGAAACTTTCACTTTTTCTGGGACAGAGGAGAGTGTTGGAAAAAAATGCAAACCTTAGTTTGAAATTAATGTTTTCTGAGATGAAATAGAAAGTGAAATTACAGATGCATCTGTGGACAAAAGGAAATTGTGCCTGTTTTTCTCGCAGTATTTGTACTGGCCCTGGACATTAAAATCTGGATACAGGAATGCCAGCAGTATACTACAGTGGTTTAATTATTTCTATTGTAATTTCATTCTTAGTTTCCTAAGGTTTTTGCCCCTACTAAAATTGAAGGTGCTTGCAATGTAATACAAATTTATAACGTAATTTTTCTATATTTGAATTGCAGAGATTAAAACTGACTGGGGTTGCAATTTATGCCAAATTCTCAGATACATCTTGCATTTCTAGAGGCATAAATGGGCCCTGAGTGAATAAAGTGTAAATGGTTTATTTTTCCAGTGATGCATGACAAATTTAAACATGTAACTGCATAAGCATTTATGAATTCTTCACTCAAAACAATAGTGCAGTAATGGGAGAATTATTCTTAAAATTATGGTAGCCAAGGGAAACAGAAAGGTAATCAAAAGAATGGATAGTGGACATTTAGGACTGAGAACATACTGTGGCCAAGTTTTTACTCTGTAAAAACTGAGGAAGATGGAGAAGTTTTAAGCTTTTCTATTTGCTTAATGTTACAGCTGATAGGGATTTTTTTTTCTTTTTTTTTTTTTTAGTGCTGTATGCTAAATCTGTATAATTTTCCATTTGAATTCATCATTCTCTCTTTCAAAACTGCTTGTTCTCAGCACAGTTGCTATATCTCAGCTGGGTTTCTGCTTGTGTATAGGTCTTGTAATGTCCCGTTGTTATTGTATCCCAAGGAGTTATAGTGTTCTTCAGGTAATGTGCAATGCTGAATGAGAATTATGCATACAATGAAAAAGGCTCATGAACAGTGTTCAAGAAATGTGCCCATATTTTAGTAATAAATTTATGGATACAATTGATCAGAATTTCATGGAAATTTAGTCGTTATATGCTCAAAGTATTCTGTTTGTTTCTTGATATGTATACTCATTCATAGGAGAATATTTTTATCTGATCATTAATTATTTTATACCGAATTCATAGGGAATACTGATTACTTTGGAAGTGTTCTTAAGTTCTGTTTCTACAAGGCACCTGTTCTTGAAGGAAACTATAACCAGGATTTTCTTGTGGAAATTGGTTTTGAATACTTAGCAGCAATTTGAATGTAACACTGCAGAAAATGATACCAAATAAACCATGCTTTTTTATTATTTTTTATGGTAGAAAAAGCTGTGGTAAAAATTACTACAATTAAAAAAACCCAGCAGCATAGTTAATATAGTTTCTCTGGATGATCTTCAACTGTCAGTAATCTGTGACAGTAAGATGTCTTCTTTAGAATAAAAATAGCATGAACACTTCTTAACACGAAATATAACAGTTGATTACTAGACTAGATAAATCTGGACAAAGATATGCAAAGGTGTCCAGTCGCCTTGTTTCCCAGCCTTCACTCTTGGAGTCAGAAATTTCATGTAAACAAAGTAACGTTTACAGAACTCGTTATCATGTTTTTACATTCCTTTCTGTGAAAGGACAATTGATGGACACTTTCTCAGACCAGTGGAAGTGAAGAGGTTGAACCTCAGTCTTCCAATGTGGTCTCTTTTCTAGAAATCTATATAAGCTGTAAGAAAAATTAAACTTCCTCTTTTCCCGCTTCGACTCTGTGGTGATCACTGCATCCCCCTTGGGACAGCACTGCATTACAGTGTCCCACACATGGAGGAAAAAAAATTACAAATAAAAAGCTACTTATGTGGAAGTGTATGCTACAGTCCCAAGACATATATTGGCAGTGAAAATCTCCCTTTTCTATTATATGATTCATAAATACTTTCAGTACAAGTGGAAACATTGCAGAAATGAGAGAAGAGATTCAAAGGACATTAGGGAGAGAAGATAATTCTGCCTGAAGAACAGGAAAGAAGTAAATAGAACTGTAAAAGCTTTAGAATTCCAAAGTCGGGACCTGTACCTAGAGTGAGGCTTGCTCTGCAGGGCAGAAGGATAGCCTTTATATCTGACTTTCCACTCTGCTTCCTCATTTCTTTCAATTTATCTTAGCTTTGGTAAATAAGTATCAGGGTACTATAACAGATACAGTATTTTGAATTCTCTATTTCCAGGCTGAATGCTGTTTCCTCATTTCAACCTGTCTTTGGCTTTTCTTTTAGGAAAATCCCACTCTGAGATTTCTCCCATGTTTTAGAACCTGGTTCTTGAATGCACAATATTTGTAGTCAATTTATTAAGTAAATTAAATTTTATAAACTTCAACAGACATTTTGATATTTTCTGTAATAGTCTCCATTTAGTCTTCCAGTTATTTTGAGGTTTCATTCTCTGATTTCCCTCTATATCTACTCCATGTTGAATAAAGAAGGTAGCTGGGCCTGTTCAGCCTTGAGTAGAGACAGCTGAGAGGAGACCTTATCTCTCTCAGTATCTGAAGGGAGAGTGTCAAGAGGATGGACCAGACTCTTCTCAGGGCTGCCAGGCAACAGGAAAAGAGGCAACGGGCAGAAACTGATGCACAGGTAGTTCTACCTGAATGTCAGGAAGAGCTTCTTTACCATGAGGGTGACTGAGCATTGGAACAGGTTGCCCAGAGACAGAGTGGAGTCTCCCTCAGTGGAGATGTTCAGGAACCATCTGGACACAATCCTGTGCCATGTGCTCTGGGATGGCCCTCCTTGAGCAGGGAGGTTGGACCAATGACCCTCTGTGATGCCTTCCAACATTAACCATGTGCTTCTATGGAAGACATAAAGCACTCCTTAGGGTACGAGGTACTCCTACTGTAAGATAATATTTTTGTTGAGTAAAAGTAAACGTCACTTCTTAAAATAAGACTAGTAAACAATTTGAGATAGATGCACTCAAAGAACATAATCTCCTTAAGACTGAGAGGCAGCTCTCATAAAAAACAAAACAAAACAAAAACAACTGGCATATAACTGTGTTGGGTCATTTGAGTGCACTAAAATGCAAGATATTATTTTACAGATTTGTTCGTAGCTGCACTTCTGAATGTGATTTCTTGTTGTTAAACTCCAAGTACCAAACGTTCTTATCTTTCTTTGTCTGAAAGGGGCCATTCAGATGTCCTTGAAGTTCAAAGTTCCTCCCTAAAGATACAAGAACGTCTAAAGACATCAGAAAAAACAGAATGAAATCCCAAAAGCACAAACAGAACAGAGAAAACAAAATACTGCTATCCCAGCTGCTGATAGCTGCTTCATTATTTATTTCATATTTGAAGACATGAATCAGATAGGAAATCTTCTGAGAAACTGTTTATTCTTTATAAACCATAATCTCAATCTAGTCCTAGAGCTGTTCTTGCCTGTTAGTGAAATGGGATGTTGCTGGAATGCCTCAGCATAATTATTGCCTTTATTAGTTGTCAGAAATTAGAACAACAGTTAATATGGTCTGCTGTGATTCGGACAGATAAATATGAAACAGAAGCACTGTTGTACAACACTCAAATCAAGAACTCCTTGTTTCTTCTCCTCACAAAAACCTTGATTTGCAGACTTTAAAGTTGCTCTACAGTGTACCTTGTTTCTCACAGAGCACACAAAATTTTTTTGGTTCTGTTTCATTTATCACTTAGAAAAGAGTGCAGTACTTTCTTGTGATTTTCAGTCATAGTTTATATTGTACAGAAATTGTATTTAATGTCTTGATCTCTTTCTAAACTGACAAAACAGGGATTTGTAAGTAGTTGGTGTGTATACATGCATGGAATACTGTGCTTGGAAGATATGATATGTTGTGATATTCTTTTGAGTCATTAACAATTGATCGAGAATAAAGCTAATGAGGCAAAAATATAACTATAGAATAGATATTAATTTCCTCTTAACATATTTTTAAGAGATTTTTTTGTAGGAAGAAGAAACATTATCACTCATTGTCAGCTATAGCAGATTTTTAATTCAGAAAATGATAAGTTGTATTCTTTCAGGAAAACAAACAAAAAAATATATTTTGAACTGTTAAAAAATTTAATGTGGTATTAGTATATTATTAATGTAGTAATAGGGTCTATAATACTTTTACTTAAATAGCTTTAATTTTAAGAGTTCTGACAAATTTTTTGTTGGTTTATTATAATTGTAAAATGCTTCTCAAAATCACAGAAGATTGTGTTAGGAAATTTTTCCTATTGTAAACCGGAATTAAACAAGCTGTGTGCCAGCTATTTCAGCACTGACAATTGGGCCCTTGCAAGGTCACTTACAAAAGCTCATAAACTTAATTGAGCTCTCCTACGAGCTTCAATATGAAGAGTAAGTAGAAACGTGTTGGATTGCCAGATACTTTGAAGTGTTCCCAGTGCTTTGGCCAACAAAGCAGCAGGAGAGAGGACAGGGCAGAACGGGGATGTGCTCTTCAGTTCCTGGCAGAATGACACAGTGGTAGAGCAAAATCTATTAAATGACTTTCCAACTTTGTTCTGAACAAACTGTACTCTCAAGTATCATTTCAAATGTCGTCAGCTCTGTCAAATGCTTAATATTGTCCTGTAAGGTTAAGTAATTATCTCTGAATGCTTGTTTGAAGTCAGTTTATCTGTTCTGAAGTAACCTCTGTGTGCTGTGTAACTGCAAGACAATGGGAGGTATGGTTATACTATATTTGTGATGAGTAAAACAGCATCAGTCACACAACATCTTTCTCCACTGTCACCAGATCAGACATTTCACTCTTTTCGCCTGCATTAGGGATGACAGGTAATGTGGGCTGCACGTCAGGGTGTGTGGGCTGCACTGTAATGCATATGTTACTGGCCTGTTCTTCTCTATCAGAAAACCTCAAGTTATCAGTCAATCACCTCTGTACACTGTTGGATTGGAAAGCTTTGAAATGAATAACACTGATGTCTCACCTTTCCAAAACAAGTGGGAAGTTTATTTTGTATCAGCAAGTGCGGTGACCAGCAGAAGCCCCCAAGGCTGCAGTCCCTGGGCCTGCAGAGTGGGTGGTGTGACCAGGCACTGCTGCTCTGTGGGGTTTTGAGGGGATCTGTGGGGAGTGTTCAGCTGCTGTGCGTGGCTGGAGTGGGGTGGCTGTGAGGAGGGAAAAACTTCTCTATCTGAAGCAAAGCCAGTCCCTGTTAATAGCCTAGCACAGTTTAACCCAGCACCCTGGTTTCTAAGCTGCTAGTGGAAGGACCCAGATTTGGGGTCACTTGGTACGTACCCCCAAACACCATCAGTCACTGTGTCACTCTACCATTTCTTATTATCCCTTCTTTCTTCCTGAGTTCTTCCCTTTTCCCACCCTGATTCTCATCCATAAAAACAGCTGTCCCCAATAATTTTTTTTCCAGTTTGTCCCAGTTTTGGTATATCTGACAGTGTTGTCCAGGTAATGTGGCCGTACATCACCTTACTGATAGGGTTATCTGCATGCTGTGTGCACACATGTGCAGGTTTGGTGGGAAAGGGAGGAAAGAGTTCATGTGCTGACGGGTAAACGAGGCACTGGCACCTCTCTAAATCTGAACTGCTGCTGGAACGACAATGTGCTAAGGGATCAGATCCCAGTGAGGATGCAGGTTTTAATTTAAACTGTTTTTGTGGGTGATTTAAGCACTCATGAAGAAATAGCTTTTGAATTGCAGCCTTTCCTGTAAGTTTCCCTTATCATCTTGGTAAATTAGAAAGAGATTATTTTAAGAGATATAAGTGACCTGTTTCAAGGGACAAAGTTTCTGGTTTATTTTTCAATCTACCTCCTTTGAAATGTGTTTATAACTCAAAAATGTGCACATTGCCTTCTTTAGGAAAAAAAAAAATCATGTAAATGGAAATCTAAACCACAGTTGGTCTAAATCACTGGAGTAATTTCTGCATATTTATGGCTGGAATATCACAGACTAGCTCATGATTGTAAATTAAGGACTTTTTTTCACTTACAGCCAATGCTTTTAACTACTCCCTTGTATCTTTTCCGTAAGTTTATTGTTGCTAGGGGAAATATTTCGGATCCTGTGAGAAATGTGGCATTTTCCCACACTAATGGAAACTACTGTATTTTTGTACTATACAGTTTCCAAGGAAAAGGAACTCCTCATGCTGCAAGTTACGTCACAAGGAATGAACACATTGGATCTGGGAAATTATGTTCTCCTTGTGATGGTGTAAATTCTCCGTTGTAAATACTGCACTTTTAAGGAAAAGGAATGAAAGAGCTCCTTAGCAGTAACTCAGGCATTTCAGATTAGTTAATTAAAATGTGGTGTGAAAGTCTTTGAACTTAAGGTTGGGGCATTCATGACTTCTCTGGGAAACTTGTTCCTGTGTCTCATCAATTTCACAGTGAAGAATTTCTTCATAATGTAAATCTCCCCTCCTTCAGTTTAAAACCATTCCACCTTTCTTATCAGTGCATGTTCTTGCAAAAATTTCCGCTCCAGCTTTCTTGTCAGGTCCCTTTAGATACTGGAAGGCTGACCTGAGGTCTCCTTGGAGCCTTCTCTTCTCCAGGCTGAACAGCCCCAGCTCTTTTGGTTTGTCTTCATGCGGTTGGTGCTCCAGCCCTCTGATCATCATTTTGTGGCCTTCTTTGGACTCAGTCCGACAGGTCCACGTCCTTCTGCTGGACACCCCAGAGCTGGGTGCAGCACTCCAGGTGGGGTCTCACCAGAGCAGAGCAGAGCAGAGCAGAGCAGAGCAGAGGGGCAAATCCCTCCCTCACCCTGCTGGCCACACTGCTTTTCATGCAGCCCACAATTGGTTCTCTGTGCTGCAGGTGCACTCTGTCAGCTCGGCTTGAGCTTCTCATCCATCAACAACCCCAAGTCCTTCTCCTCAGGGCAGCTCTCAGTCCATTTTCTGCCCAGCCTCTACCTTTGCTTGCAACTGCCCTGCTCCAGGTGCATTTATCATTAACACAAGACTTAATGGACCTGTTAAAACTGTCGTTCACGTTGAAATTTTCAAGACTTTCCAGACTGTAATTTGTAAAAATATGTAGATAATTCCTCCAGTCCATAATTAACTATTTAACGCATTCATTCTGACAGGATTTTTCTTGCATGAGTGTGCCTTACTGAAAAGGAGGAGGTTGAAGAAAGCTATTCAAAACCATTGTGCTTCCAAAGTGAATGTTACCTGTTATTTCTGATATCAGTCGTGGCTTGCATCAAGCTACACAAAAAGTAGCCTAGTTAGATGTCCACTTCTTGCGTGGTTGTAATGTGCAAATTGACTGAGAATATAAAATCCAAAGAGAAAAAATACCTCCCTAAAGATGCTAAGTAGTCAATGTCCTAAAGAATGAAAAAAGGTAGAGTTTTATACCTCATTGATGCAGAGGACTGTTTCCTGACTGACAAATGCAGGATTCCAAATGCAATGTTTATGAACAAAAGAGAGACAATTACCTGCCTGTTGGATGGGGACAAACTAGTTTCTCAGTTAATGGGGTGGCCAGGCTGTTCTCTACTTAAGACAAGAGAGAAGGATTTTAGCAAAAAAAACCAACAAAAAAGAAAAACAAACAAAAAAAACCCACCAAAAAACGCACCTCCCCCAAAAAAACACACACGCACACACACAAAAAAAAAATAAAAAAAAAAAAAAGAAAACCAACAAAAAAAACCAACCAAAAAAACCAAACCAAACAAAAACCTGTTGAAAATCTGAAGGTGGAACTAGCTGTGAAAACCTATCTTCCTTTCCATCAGAAAACTACCTAGAAAAGAGAAAGGATTTAATGGTAAAAACATAAAAAATAAAGTTGAATTTCAAAATAATTCAGAAGTTATTGACAGGAAATTTATCTAGTAGTTTAAAAATACACATTATTTACTATTCATTTTAAAGCTATCATCAATTTCTACTTGCACATTCATTTTCAGAGACACTGTGGAGCTACTGA
>VZUA01081739.1:3524-22772 GCA_013401035.1 Horornis vulcanius | reverse complement strand
CAGACGTACTTTTAGAGAGCTAGACCGGGACACTAGTTCATCATCCATATTTATCCTGTCCTGGATGATGAGTAAATTCCCACTCATGGATGCATGCCTTCCTTTGTTACTCTTGCCACCCACAGAAAATCTTGGACCAGAGTGTCTTTTTAGCAATGATGCTGCATTAGTAATACCTCACAGAAAACTGTAAAAGCAAGGCAGGTGGACTAAAAGGACATGCATTATCACCCAGTTTCCCCCTAAAATTAAATAATAATTAAAAAAAATATATTTACAGCATTCAGACTAAAAGTTGCAATATTTCTCTATTTTTAGAGAAGATATGTCTCCACTCCCAGTTCCACCACAGTCCATAAGATTTTCCTGTTCCCAGAAATGAGGCATAATCTGTTAACTGAGGAAGAACTGAGGTGGTCTTCACCTGCTTGTTTTTAATCCTCCAAGGAACCCAGTTTATTAAAATACAGAAATGAAAGTCTAATTTGTAAACTTAACTCTGTCAGGAAAAGGGGAGTTGTGTCTAAACTCTGTGCTGCCTCATTTAGGAACAAATATTGCTCATGTAATATACTTAGTCTAAATCCAAAAATCATGAAAAGCAGAACGGTCCCATTTCAAGATGGGATGATAAGCAGATAGGAGTTAGGGAACTCAGTCTTCAACTTCCTAATCACAGTGTCATCTGATTTCCTAGTAAGGCTTTAAAAAAATAGTCTGCTTTACCCAAAATACCACAGTTTTCTTTGTTAGTTTGACTAATTTAAATTTTACGTATTTGAGCTCAATATTGCCCTTTTCAGAAGTCTTTCTTGTCTTTCCTTACAAGATCCCTGGACTGCAAAATAGCTTTACTATTTTGGGTTCTTAGATCAGGAAAGTTTGATAAGCAATGCCACTAAGATTCTTTCTCACACGCAGAGACAGGTCAGACCACTTCTGAAGGTATTTAATTTCAGACCACAGTAAGCTGTATGCCTGAAGACTTAACCTCCCCATCTTTCAACTGTCTGTAGTCTAAATCTCTGACTTACAAAAGTTAAACATAACATGATCAAAACTTGGCCGGAGTCATCTTTCTTTAGTTTACATCATGAAGATGAGTTACTTTGTACCAATCAATTTTCACAGAACTCTCACTATTTAAAGTTTCAGAAAAACACTCATCACTCAAGAAAATCCAGGAATAATTTGAGCCTAACAATCTGTGGGCAATTATGGTCTTTTATATCACTAGCATATCCCCTTCCACTAGGGGTATTTTTACCCATGTTGCAATTGGCTTTAGCACTTCCCTAGAGTGAATGTGCCTTAATAACCTCCAACCATGCCCATTTGTTTTCCGCAACTAAAAACCCTTTTCATATAGCATGTTTCCACATTTCATACCCCACAGCACTTCAACTCACAGGGACACCATTTAAACAGCTTCTCAAAATTTAGGCCAGACACTCCAAAGATAACTTGTATAAACTCTTATATAGCAGAAAAACCCCAAAACCTGAAGACATTTGCATATGACCAGTCAATTACAGCCTTAGAACACAGTACTTCTTCTCCTAAACATTTCTGTTTTAGAGAATCTGCATGCTGCTCACACTGAAAGGCAAGAATTTTCCCTAACAGTGAAAAGAGAGCAGGAGGGATGTGTGTGTGCACACAGACAGTCCTTTCCTGCAGAATCCAACATCACTCTGGAATCAATCATGGGGTGGCATGGGCAGGGTCCTGCCCTGGCTAAACTTATGCTGTGTTTGAGGGGTGGATTTGAGCACGGACACTACCACAGAGTTTATCCATGGATGTGAAACAGGCAGTGTGATTAAGCCAAACAGTTCAAGCCTCTCTGGTATGGAAGACAATGGCTGAAATGTCCACAGAGGGGGGCCAGTAATCTTGAGTGTATCAGTCCCCCAAATCTACCAAGGCAAGAGCCATGTGCTCACACTGCGGGGAGCCATTGGATGGCTGGAAGCATCCTTTGTACCACACCACTGTCCTGGGCCTTGAAAAGCAGGTCTTACTAGGGCATAGGAACGTGGATGCACGTGGTGGGTCCTGTGAAAGGATGGAGATCTCTAGTATGTTTCAAAGGGATTTGATTGTGAGAAAGAATAGCCAATGAATTAATTACTGTGAAACACTGATTTATCACTTCTATGATAGCCCTGTGCCCATCACCACATTGGCCACCCTGTGGTACCTATCTGTGCCATGCTGGATTTGGGGCTCTGACCCCAACTCCCTTTGGATCACACATTAATGAAGAATGAACTTCGATGGAACCATGAGCACAGCAGCGATGGATTCAGAACTGCTTTCCACATGCAACAGTCCAACACCACACACCTTCCTTCCTGCCTCAAAACTGGTTCTGACAGATGGAGCCCAGTGAACTCAATGGGCTTTTATAGGGATGGTCCGTAATCAAGTACCAAAAGAAAGGAAAGCAATGGAGTTTTGGAAAGTGGGACCTGCCATTATAGAAATTATATGGAATAAGGGATGCCTGCTATCCTAATTTCAGCTGCAATCCAGTAGATTTTCTTCCCAGCAGCTGTTAGTGCTGTATTTTGGATTCAGTGTGAGAATAATGCTGGAAACAGACTGTTCTTACCTACACCTACAATCTTTTTCTTTCCTGATTATCCTTCCCCACATCCCATTGAGGGTGGGGACTGAGGGTGGGGCTGGATGGTGCTTAGTTGATAGCTGGAGTGAAACCACAACAATTACATTGTTTAAAGTCCCATCCAGCCTGGGCTTGAGAGCTTCCAAGAATGAGGCATCTACAACTCGTCTGTACCTGTGCCTCCACTACCCTCATAGCGAAGAATTTCTTCCTAATACAGAATAGCAGAGAATTAAGACAATTGCTTCACTATCATAAATAAATGGTTTACTAAGGCAACCAGATTTCAAAAGATGCATAATTCCTTTGGAAAAAAAAAAATAATTCTCCCACCCACCCATTTGCTTATGTTCTTCCACTTTGAACGTGAGTGCTAATGTCACACTTGCAAATTATGTGTGAAAAGAGATTTATTGTTACATAGATGCAAGGCAGATTCATGCATTCCAGTTCTGAGAAAAGGAAGCAGTTCTACTCAGCTTCACCTCTTCATTTCTTGCTTCTGACTTCAAAGTTGCTGCATGGCGTCCATCTGCATTGTTGTAAGTACAACTATGCGATGCAACAGTGACTCCAAATGTCTATTTCTTTTTCTTCCCTTTACCTTTCTTGCCTCCCTCTCCTTGCTGAAGGCTTTGATCACTACCTCCCATCTTCTGAGTTCTTGTTTTCAGTTTGGGAATGGTTTCTGCAGCATACAGCATCACTGATTTACCTAAAATACAGGGAGAGATCAATGCATGCCTAGGAATGGATATAAAGCCTGGGATTTGCTTCCTTCCCCTGGTATAGCAAGCGGCTTGTGAAAAGTTCTTGGGGGAAAAGAAGTAAGGTGAGGACTGATAAATGTCACAGTAGACTAGAAAAGCCACATAACCTGACAATCTCCAAAGTGTCTACATGTTTCCTGCTACTCTTTCCCTCCCTCTCCTACTGGCCCATAACCCTGGGGACAGAAAGATCAGATGAAAGCTATATGCATTATTACAAAGGTACTGCTACCTTCCAGCAGGAATCTGGTTTTAAATCATCTCCCTGTCAGTACACTTACGCTATCGTACACCAGCATTCTTGCACTTTCTTTAAGATATATACTGTTTCCCTTTTACATAGGGATTCATCTTCAGAAAAAATGCAAAAGATGAAACTGTCATTCAAGATGAATATTTCCTGTTAATTAGTTAAGGGCGACTGCTGCATTGTTAATTTATAAAAATGGCCAGTGGAAAACTCAGCTGAACTCAGTATTGTGTTTTATCAGCTTAGCATCCACTCTGATGCCCAGATGATGCTCCTAAGAAAATGGTGGAATTTAGCCATTTAAACACTAAACTGTTTTAAATGTCAACGAAACAGTAAGCCAAAACTGAACAGATGGTTTGTTCAACACAGCACTCACAGAATGTTCCCCACAAGCCCAAGACACTGCTGCAGAAGCAGCAGGATCAAAGGCAATAGAATTTTACAAACTTTATTCAGTGCTCACAACTTAATTTTGTTGACTTATACAGGCAACAAGATTTAATGTTAAACTTTTAAGATTTATAATATTAAATCTAATTAAACAGGCTGTTAACATAAAATAAACCAAGTCTTTCTGGTTTATTAACAGGTGAGGTACCTAAACCCAGGCACTCTACTCACGTGTTGGAAACTGAGGCAAGCATGGGTTGCCATCATCTTGTTTGAGCTGGATTCGTACTCTACCTCTGTACTGCACATCTCTGTTCCACTCTCGGGGATACATCTTGTTTTTCTGTCGTACAAAAGGAGAAATGTATTATAATGTGCATTGGAAGACACAACTATTTCAGAGGCACTGCTGAAAACAACTCCTGGTACTTAGCAATTTCGTGAGTAAACTTACAGGGACCATTTTACGTCCCCAGTGGTCTGGACCACAGGGGCACAAGTTTTTGTTTTATTTCCACTGCTACAAACCCTTCTGGACATCAACAGATAGCAAGTGACAGGTCACAGTCACTGCTTTTGGCAAATTATAGCCTTCATTCTTGGTGAAACATCACATGTTTCTCAGTACAGATGGTGTGCACTGTCCAGATGCTTCTGAAAAACAAAGTAATTTTGTACCAGGTTTTTGGGTTCTTCTGGATTAGGACCTATATTCTTCTTAGTAAAATCAACACTGTTCTAAATTAATAATTACTTCAGAAAATGACCTGTGAGATTACCTCTCTAGAAATCCAGACTCATTCCCTAAAGAAAAAGTAACCAATAAACTATTTAAAGAGCAAGCACGTATTGCAATAAAAAGCTAACATTCTCTGGCTGAAGCATAACTCCAAAAAGACTATGAAGATTCCAATTATCAGAATCCTATTCCTATACAAGATTCATTGCAAAGATCATCATTGTCTATTAAATACATTCCTTTTTAAAAGCTTTATTTGCAGAGTTGCAGCTTGCAAAAACAGCTTTTATTCTGACACACTTTTAAGCATCCAGGAAAGTCTTCTAAGAAGGACAGTAAAACAGAAGCAATCATTTTATAAGCTTTAAAAGTCACCTTGTCTGAGAGATCTGAGGTATGACTTGCATCAGTTTTCCAACACTTTACTTCATGATTATGGTAAGTTATCATATAAAGCAAGCAAAGCTAATAACAAAACTTTTGAACCCCAGGTTATTAAAAAAGATATAAAGAAAGGACAGAGACACGTAACAAATTTGGAGGGGTTTTGTATATGGGGACTTTTTTTTTTAATTACCTCTAATAACACATTGAATCCTACTGCTGCACATACATCTTGGATTTCTGTAGAGGTGGGATTTTCAACAGCCTGTTGAAACAATGTGTTAACATTAATTAGTTTCAACTATGACCTGCCTATACAAAAATAGTTACCAGTTTCCCACTCTGTAACTAGAAAAAGTTGATGGGGAGAGAGAAAGTACAAATCTAGTGTAGAAGTCATCTGTCAGTGCTGCTGTGGTTTAGAAAACATNAAAAAAAAAAAAAAAAAAAAAGACGAGCTAAGACATCAGGAAACAGGTAAGCTAGAATTCACTAGGAGAGGAGAGCAAGTTAAAGAATTGCTTAGAAAAAGTAACTGGAATTAATTAACAGTTATTGTATGTACAGAGATACCAAAGCTCTGAATCAGCAACAGCAAACTCACAGCAAGGATTGAGGGAGGTAAAAACCACAAAATTTCTATCCACAGGGCAGCAGATTCCTCCCATAGGCAGACCTTCAACTGGCAACTTGCATACTCAAGAAAGATTTTATTTTTTAAAACATGCCAAACCCTAAGCAGTAAGGAAAGCCCTTTATATTCCCAGAACTGCTTGCTAAAATTATTATAGGTGAGTGAGATGACAAAAAACTATTTCTGGACAGATTCAAAGCAGCAACAAGTACCATGCTGATGTGTCACAAGCACAGGACACAGAGTGTAGGCTCATATAGTCAGTCACCAGGATCCAATCATTAGCTAGCTACTCTTCTGCATTGCTTTCAAGTTCTGCAAACTACCTGTGTAGGCAGCTGAGTGAATTCAATTCCTCATTACTTCACCTGCTTGATCAAGGTGCTGCTCACATGAAAGCAAATGCTTCAGCCCAGGGCTCCCCTGCTAAATTCACATGCTGGCACTATGTTACCTTCAAATACACTGTAATTTCCACACCATGGGGGAATGGAAAGATCAGAGTGATGTATTTTCCAGCACTCTACACACTGCTACACAGTGCAAAATAAGTCCTATTTCCCTGCTGCCCATGAAATTACCTTGTCTATAGGTATCCTTCTTCCTTCTGCTATTGTCTTCTTGTTATTCAAATAAGCTGGATAAATGCATATGAATCTAAGAAGAGAGAGCAGTGAGTTTAAGTAAACGATATCAACTCCTTAATGCTTATGCAGTATTTTCCGAGTAAAACTGAAAACAAATGTCCTGGCTACAATGCAGAAGTTCCCAAAGAAGCTTATAACAACCATTTATTTTCCCTAGACTTCTTAGTAAGATGCTGCAAAATCCCACTTTGAGTTATCATGGACACTGCATGACACCATTTTTTGGGGCAGCGTGTACAAGGGATGGCACCAACCATTCTGAGAGGAAAAAAAAAATTTGGCTGAAATAGAACCTTTGAGCCTACTTCTTACAACCTTGAAACCTGGAATACACTTAGTTCCCTGAAAAGGATTAACATTTCCTGAAAAGGTTTTATTACAATATTAGCTTACTAAGTTCTGTAATTTTTTCTCTCCTTTTTTTTAATTCACACACAGATCAACCCAGATTTGGGTACATTTATAAAAGCTACTGGAAAACTGCACTTAGAAACTTGCTTAAGATTTTTCAATAGATTTACACCTGTCAAGCATATACACAGGATTAGCGTGGCAAAACCTCTATTATTCTAATTAAACAATTAAGAAAACCAGCTAGCTGAGACCAAGGAGATGTGTAAGGATCTACGAGAGCATAAGAAAACAGGGAAAATGAGTAAAACATATGGTGCAGGCAGATTCCAACTAGCTGAATGACCAGAGAGTGACAAGGATCACGTTCCCTGCTGCCTCTAAAAAACCGAATCACTTCAATTCGTGTTTTGTCCTTCTTCTGTCCAGTGGTTTTCTCCACTCCTTGCTACTGCCGTCTTTACGAGCCGACTAGGTCTAGGTTCTGCCCGGGAATTCCAGTCTCCTTACTGACTTCCCAACCACACAAGTGTCACCACCACCCCTTGTCCTACAAGGACTGAATTTCCACCACCATCACCCCTCGCTCCACAGGGATTTAAACCACCAGCCCTTGCTCCGCTCGCGTTTTCTTTTCAGCGAGCTCTGACTGACATGTAAGCAGACGAACCCACGAAAGACCCGACCCCAAACAAGCCGTGCCCACAGTACCTCTCCTTGTCCGCCGGGGACGCGACGCCGGCAGCGGCGGCGGCCATGACAGCAGCACCTCCCCCGCCCCGCGCCACGGCGGCGAGAAAGGGCCCGCCGCAACAACCCGATGCGAGACTTCATTGGTCAGTGGGACTGTCTGTCAAAAGACGCAGCCTATGAGAAAGAGTTACGTCGGCGTCGGGGCCGTGCGGGCGGCTTCCGCCGGGCTGAGGTAGTAGAGGCGGGAATGGCGGCGGGAGGGGTGGAGGAGGTCCGGGCACGTACGGGAACGTCGTGAAATGCTCCCGTGAACAATGGTCTGCAGGCGCCAATGAAACACGAGCCCAGAAAGTAGCGGTGGGGGAAGCAACGGGTGTTCGGAGAACGCCAAGCCTTTCACAGAGCTCTGGCGGTGTTTGAGTCAAAGAACGATCTATCTAACAAATGCCGGGAAATGTTTATTTGGTATTACCACAGCTTCCTGTACAATTATGTGAAAAAACTGGCCTAAAGCTAGAGGAAAAAACCACGGGCTCAGTCCTGGGTCCAGTCCCGTGTCACTCCTTCATTAACGCTGCGGATGAGGGGCAGGTGCAGCCTTAGCGGTGATGACACAGCGATGGTGCACCCTTGCTGGTGGCACCGAGCTGTGAGGGGGTGCTGATAGACCAGAGGGTCGTGGTGCCCTTCAGAGGGATCCCGACAGGCGGAGAGAGGGGCTGACAGGAACCTCAAGCAGTTCAGCATGGGAAGAACCAACTCCTGCAGCCGGGGAGGAACAACCCCAGGCACCAGCAGGGATTGGGAATGCCCAGCTGGGAACCAGTTTGTCAGGAAAGGCCCTGGGGTTCCTGCTGGACCTCGATCCGAATATAAGCCAGCGATGTTTTCCTGTGACAAGGCTAATGGTGTCTGGACTGCACCACGGGAAGTGTTGCTGGCAAGGCAGGGGAGGTGATCCTGCCCCTCACCAGGAGGGCCAGGTCCAGCCCTGGGCTCCCCAGGACAAGACAGACGGACACAATGGAGAGAGTCCAGTGAATGGTCACCAATGTCATAGACGGACTGGAGCAGTTCATCCAGCAGAAGAGAAAGCTCAGGGGATCATACCAATGTACATAAATAAACTGCAGGGAGGATGGATCCAGGGTATTTCCAGGGGTGCCCAGTGACAGCACCGGATGCAATGGGCACACACTGAAATACAGGAGGTTCCCTCTGAACATCAGGAAACTCTTTTTTTTTTTTTTTCCCCTTTGAGGGTGACCGAGCACTCCCACAGGTTGCCCAGAGAGGTGATGGTGTCTCCATCCTTGGAGATACTGAAAAGCTGTATGGGAGTGATCCTGGACGACCAGCTCTTGGTGGCCCTGCTGAAGCACTGGTTGGACCAGATGACATCCAGAGGTTGCTGCCAGCCACAACCATTCAGTCACCCTGTGAATTTGACAGGTCATATTTTGTGCACTGTTACACTCTTTGTAAGGAATAAAATTTACCCAAAAAGTTTTTTTTCCCTCTAGCATCAGGTTTGTGTGTTGTTAACAAAGGCCTTTACAAATGTTAATCACTCCCCACTTGCTCACCTAGCCCTGCTAGCTCAGGTCATTCAATTGTTAGTTTGCTACCTAGTCCCATTGTATCCCCTTCCCCCTTGCATCTTCGGGGACACAGGGGCTGCCCCCAAGATTCTCCAGGGATTTATGCAAATTTGGGAAAACTCCGTGGAAAAAGAAATAAAACACTAAAAAAAAACAAGCCAGTGTAGCACCCCGGACTACAAGGGACACCCCCACTCCGGCAGAGCAGAGAGGAAAGCCAAGACGCCAACAGAGACTCTTTGGTCCCTCACCATAATTTCAATAGACCTGGACCGGCCAGACCCCCCCAGCTGGGAGCTGACAGCAGACTTCGCATGGACCCTTGCGAGGAAGGCAGTCCCAGCTCTGCCGTCAGACAAAGCTGCAATCCTTCTCTTTGCGTTGTCCATCGGGAGCAGCGGCGGTGTGCACACAGCCCCGGGCCCCCACCCAGAGCAGATCTTGGATAAAGGCTTAAAAGGGAGATATGTCTCCTGGCCCTGGTTTTTATTCATAACACTCTTCATACAGCAACAATGTACCAGGACAAAGAACTGAAGGTATCTATTCAGTATTTATCTGTGCTGGTGGGCTTTTTTTTTTTTTTTATTTTTCTGGTCCACCAACACATCCAGCTGGCAATGAAATATTGAAGAGGGAATGGTAAAACTCAGTGCACACAGTCGTTTCTCCAGGGGAGAACTCCAAGTACTGTTCATGCAGCTTGGAAGAGTTAAGAGTGATGGAGAAGCTTCAGAAAGAATGAGGGTGGCACAGATTTAAAAGTTCTTGTCTATTCAGACTTTTGAATGACAAGCAGTTTTGTTGTCTTCTGTTTTAGCTTTCATATTGTCAGAATTAATGCACTGCACAAAGTACTGCAGAAAACACGAACAGCACAATTGTGTGGCATCAGCAGGAGCAATCAGCATTTGAAGTGTGACTGCACCTGTCTGGGACCAGCTCAGCAACTTGGCAGCTTCTCACAAACATGACTCAACAAGCTCCTCAGCTGAAAAACAAACTTATGTAAATGAGGTGTGCCAGTTATGAAGGAAGTTTTTGATGCAATACTTGTCCAGTGCTAAAGACAGGTTTTTTTAGGGTTTTCTCAGATTACTATCAAACTGACTGGTAGAAGCAAATGTAGCTTGCTAAGAGGTAATCCATTACAAATAATTCCTTAGATATTTTGTTGCTCAGCAACAAAATATTCTCATCTTGCTAGCAGTAGCTTGATAACGGATTTCCTGTGTTTTTCTTTCTTTGCACAGTGTTTTTATTTTAAATCTCCATTACTTGCACGCACTTGTCTTTCTATTTAATGACTTTTATTGAGATACCTAACACCTAGTAAGTGCCAAGAGCTGCCATTACCTCCGGAGTTGTCCTGTTGACCAGGTTGTCACTGCTTAAATCTGTGTCAGCCAACATGGGCAGAAGCTTCTTCTGTCAACTGCTGTCATCCGCTTTTGACAAGACAGATGTGGGCAGTTGGGGAGGAGAGGGGTGTTAGTGCACTGTGTGGGCACAGCGTGAACTGTGGACAGATCAGGGTGCCATATATTCATTGTCTCTCTGCAGGCATGGAGTGTGCAGGGCACATTCATGAGCTGACCATTGCATGAAATGTCATCCTAGACCTTGTGCTATATGCTTACTGCCATTTGGGTTTTAACAATGTGCATTGCTCTTTTCTTCTGGACAGAGGTCTGAACCCACCCAAAGGGTATAAACATAAATCTCCCTCTGCAGGACAGTGCTGTATCAGGGTTTGATAAAATTTAATCTTTTAGGAAGTAATGCTAAGAAATATTTATTTAGTGTTGACAGAGCCTCATTTTTTAAAATTCAAAAATAGGCTAAAACTTAATGAAAAAATACTAAAATTTACTCCATACTATTCCCTTCGATTTCTGTAGTGATTTTAGCTTCTCAGATTGTAAAACAATTTCTTGTGCATCACCCTGAGAAACAGTGCTCTGAGAGTATGTTAAAGGCAGTGAGCACAGCTGCAGATTGTGAGTACTATCATTGCATATTAAGATTGCCCTCAGTCAGTCCACCTAATTCAGGGCACTGAGAAGGGGTTTGTGTATTTTAATGTTGTTTTATTTGATAGTTACATGTTGGGGTTTTTTTTCTTCACAGTCATGTAGCTTTTAAATACCAGCATGTCTTGTAATGTACCAGGCTTGACTTGTACCAGGCTTATCTTGTAAAACAATATTTAAATTTAGTGTTGCAAAAGATATATAGCTTGTATCAGCATTTGTGAAATACAAAGGGTACAAAGACAAAAATTATTTTCCCCATCATTTTCAGATGGAAAAGTAATTTAAAATTTTCAGAAATGGAGTTCGTGGAATTACAGATTGGATCACTTGGCGAACATAATTGACCACACAGGAGGTTTTTTCCTGCAGATCTTTTTATTACTTACCAATCTCCTTTACAGGTGCTAGAATTCACAATATTTTGAAACCAGGATGCCTAAAATGAAGCAGTGAGTAGAGACATGTCAGTTTAATCTCCATCATTACTGTAAAATGACTTCATTGAGTATATGGCATCCAATCACTGCATTTGTTCTAGTGCCATAAGAAATATATTTCAAAGTTGAATTCTGCAGGTTTCCAGCCTGAGGAATTCAGAGAGAATTAGGTCACAAGGCATTCCAGCTCAGGCACGCTGTAGCTGCATGCATTTCCTGAGTATATGGTGGCCCTGGACTAATTAATGGAATGAAGCACTGTGATTTCAGGCTTGCCAATTTCTGTTTCCCAAAATTACTGTTGTGGTTGGAGTGCCCATTAGAATTATTTACTCTTTTTCTGCTGTGAGATAGGATTAGGAGAGAAGAAAGCAGGCTCAAAACTTTAAAGGGTTTTAAAAGACAGGTTTATTAACAAAACTACAAGAGAGAAGAAAAAAATTAATAAGAATCAGAATGAAACCTTCAAAACAGTTCCCCTCTCCCACAAATTTCTTTCTTTCTGACAACATGTAGAGATAATACTTGGAACCCTAGGTCAGTTTACCACTTATAAAATAGTCTTTCATCAGTTCTTTTAGAGAGAAGTCTTTTGATATGTTATGGTAACTTCCCCACAAGAAAGAATAGTCCTTTTGTGGCTTTTAATTTTCACAAAAGCAGCTGCCCAGGAATCTGCATTTGTGAAATCCCTCCCATATTACACAGCCTCCCACAACTGCATTATGGGCCATGCAACTCATGGGATACCATTTTAAAGATGAAAGGTTCCACAAGCAACGGGTTTTCTTCATCTCTAGGGATAGAGATCTTTTATCTTTCTAGGGGCAGATCATCTCATCTCTCTCTGTTCAAGCTTCTCACAAGATCACAGCTACTTCAATATTTACTTAATCCACCACAAATGCCTTTGCTTAGATCTGCAATCTGAATACTCTCATCTCCCCAATACATATTTTTTTTTCCATGATTTAAAGGGATATTCTAGTATATTACAGTCTATTACCATGGCTTACAAAAGAATTTCAGCCTAAAACTAAGGCATCTTCTCGTTCTCTTTCATCTAAGATTCAAATCCTCCTTCGCTGACTTTAATGTCTTCATATTGTCTCTTTACATGTCTTCACTCCGTCTTTCACTCAGAGAGGATTTAATATTTTGCAAGTTTCATCTGTTCAAGGAAAGAGTTAACCGCCTGTAGAGGGCATGATGGTTGTTCCCTGCGCTGTGACCGAAGGTGGCACATTCAGGCCACACGGGGCTGTGCCAGGATCCCAGGGGCCTCAGCTGCACCGAAGCTCCACCTGCAGCTCTGCTCCGCACAGCTGAGCCCCCTCCCCCAGTCGGGTGTCTTGGTAGCAGCGGCCAGAGCTGTCTACGGCGAAGGATTCTTCAGAAAGCCGCTCTGTGCTAGCGGGGAGGGGCCTGGCTCCGGGCAAGGCCTTCCCGGCCCGGTCAGCCTCCGAGGTGCCGCGGTGGAGGGGCAGCACAGCGGCGGAATGCTGGCAGCTGCTTGGGCCCGATCCGGCCGAGACGGGGCTCAGCCTCCTCCCCTCCCCCTTCCTGAGGTCACCGCGCCCAGCCCCGAGCTGGGGCCTGGCGGGCTCCCCAGGAAGGAGCCTGGCCCTGGGCAGGGCCCAGCCAGCCCGGCCCCTGCAGCAAGGAGGGAACGGGGCCCCTTGTTACCTGTTCCCAGTTCAGAAGGAAAAGAGAGCTTCTCAGCATTATCTCCAGTTTTTAACCTGTGTTTTCACACAGGCGTATCATCTTTCTAGTGGTTTTACCAGATGTCAATATTCAAACCTAGTCACTGATTTTCTTCAGTGACTGAAAAGAAAAAGTCACTTCCATGCAAAACCAGCACAAGCACTCAACACCTGACAGCTTTTTAACAACTTAAAATAGTATCACGATACAATTGCTGGTGAGGATAGGACTTGTACACATCTGCAGCAAAACATCAAGAATACAGGTAGTGCCTTTGGAGAGTGGTAGCAGATATTGGTTGGGGAAAGCTGTGTATACCTTGCTGAGGTTATTCCATCTTCAGCCGCTGCAGCGGAAGGGGCAGAGAATGAGAATTACGCTACAAAACCCTAAAGCAGAGAATTCTGTCTCTGTACACACTGTCACCAGCAAGTCAGGTGTCCTGACTATTTTTACTGTTAATGGTGTTTGAGGAAGAAAAATAACAAAATATCAAAAACCAAACAAAACCCCCCTCAAACCTCAAAGAAAACCCATTCCCAAACAAAATCACTCAGCAACAAGAGCCATGTACAAATATGAAACAGCAATTCAAAGTGGTTGTGACAGATTCCTGCTATTCACCTGGGGTAAATGCAAATGCCCTAACTGGAAGTGGGAGCCCAAGAAAACAGAGATGATTTGAGGTGACACAGTTTGTGACACAGTGTTTTACTAGAAGTGTCACATACACCTGCTTATTCAGATCTTGCATCCATGTTCAGTTTCTTCTCACTGGAGGCTACACTCCATAGTCTAAACATGCTAAAAATATCTATATAATAACAGGACTGGTGAAGTTATTCAGGAGAGGGCAGATTTTCAGCTGGATTGGAGGAACAGCTCTGTAGTGAAGTCCAGATAAAACACAGGTATGTAGAGGGAAATACTGATTTGTTCAATGGTCACTGAAGGGGGCAACATGGGAAGGATTTTCTTCACAATTTTTGTAAATAAGAATTCCAGAAGGATTTTTTTAGGTAAAATATAAAGGCTGGGAAAAACAAAACAAAAAACAACCCCACCAAACCCACAAAACTTTCATAGTGAAAAATGCTTCATGAATTATGACTCAAGTTGGAAGTAAAGGCAGGTCTCTCCAACAGTGAATTTTCAACAGCATAGAGAGAAAATTATACTTTCATTTAGTTTCATATGGCTGGTATTTACTTACCATGAAACTTCAACAGGCATAATTAACCACACTAATTGCCACTTTTACAAGACTGTATGGACCATTTTCCCAACGCAAGTGGTGTCCCTATCCCTGGCAGAGATTCAGCCCAGAATTGGGTGATTTCTAAGGTCCCTTTCCTACTCAAGCCATTCTGTAATTCTATGATTTTAAATCCAGACTGCCTTTCCATTTTAATGATCCAGTATCCTGTCTGCTACATGTGTTTTCAGAAGAGGTACTGCTTCATGCCCATACAGAGAACACCAACACAGCATTCTTTATGAATCAGCAGAAGCACCGCTTCTGTTCATCTCAATGGCAGAGGACTACAAACATCAGTCGTTTATTTAGGGAGCATGGGATGTTCTAAAGCCACTTGTGGCTTAAATGTTTTGATCTGCACCACCAAGCACAGCTGAAGAGTGACCTTGAAACAACCATCCTGACATGTGCAGTGTCTGAAGCCCAAAGTCTTTTGGATTATGTCACCTAAATTCAAGCCCTGAGTTGCATGAGTTAATGCAGGAACAGCAAACAATATATACAGTGTTTCACTGAGATCCTGAGGAGAATGCTGAGGACCACATTGCCAAGATTATCCAAATCCCTATTAGCTGGCCACAATGGCAAAGTGGAAAAAACATGTACTTCTATCCATCTCACTCCTTCTGATTGCAAAGATTGTATCAAGTACAGAGCTCAGTTTTACACCCATTCTTTGTCCTGTTTTGGCCTTGTACAGCATCTGACAGCTGTGCAAATTCACAGCTATGTACAGCCAGCTTCCAAGATCAAAAGAAAGCACCAGTCATCTGCGTATGACAGTAAAACAGTATTTGTACTGAATTCATAGCTTTATTTCAGCTAGATTTTCACTTCTAACAAGTCCAAATGGTTTATGTTCTGGTTTTGGCTGGGATGATTGATTTTCTTTTTAGTTAATAGTATAGTACTGTGTTTTGAATTTAGTATGAGAATGTTGAAAATGCACAGATATTTTTGTTGCTAAAGCAAGTTTCTCGTGCCCTGCCAAGAAGAGAGCTGAGGGGTACAAGTAATTGAGGGGGGACATGTGAATCAGCCAAAGGGATATTCCTTATCTCTGATGGCATCATGCTGAGGATACACCTGTGGAGAAAGCTGGCTGGAGGCTCATGCTCAGGGATTGCTTAGGAATCAGCAAGTGGTGAGCAACTGTATTGTGAGTCACTTGTTTTGTACTTTATTATTATCATATTTTTCTTCCTTTTCTGTTTATAAACTGTCTTTACCTGAATCTACAAGTTTTCTCATTTTTACTTTTCTGATTGTCTCCCCCATCCCACTGGAGGGGAGCAAGTGGCTGAGTACTACTTGGTTGCCAACTGTGGTTAAACAAAGCTACTCAAAACACTTAAAAGTGTCAAATAATCCATCATGGCTGTTCAACTGCTCAGTGTAGTAGGAAAAAAAGGATGCCAACTCCTTTTCATCACCCAATGGAATAACAAAATAAAATAAAAATAAAAATAAAAAAGTTTTCTTGTAACTCATATTATGGCTTAGCTTTTACATCTTTGTATTCTTCCACAGTTACTTCCAATGTGAATGTGCGCCATTGCAGACCTTAGCAATGGTCAGGTAAGATGCACAAGCCTTACCCTACGTGCTTTTTGTATAGAGGATTGTTAGAGACAAAAAAGCAGAATTAGGCTTAGCCTATCTTCATTTGTATTTAGCATAATCATCACTCAAAGCTTCCTTGTTTTCATTATCCCTACTGACTTCAAATTGCAGGCGTTATAATGCTTTTAAAAATTATTATTAATAAAACATTTACATTTCTAGCCAGGCAATTTCCTTTTCTACATATAGACCAAGACTTAAGTGAATTTCTTTTCTAGAACAACTTGAAAATCAGATACCAGCTATTCAGTCCTCAAATTAGAACTCAGTATGAAAAAGTGGTACAACTATTAGAAAACAAGGGATCTTAGTAATCAACAACAATGCTCTTTTTAAAGTTTAAGTATTTTGTCAAAGTCTAAAGTGAATAGGGGAGTATAAAATATGTATGTGAATATAAATATAAATATGTATGTGTATGTGTGTTGGGAATTAATCAACTTAAGTCCCATAATAGTCTAATTAGGGCCTAAAGAATTCATTCATTACAGGAAAGAAAGACTTCCTAATTAATAGTCTCTGCTGTGCTTATAAGTCTTAATGAAATAAGCCTTGTGAATTTTTTTAAGTAATAGAGGGACTATGGAATTACATTGTGTCAGAACTACATTTTTTGTGCAGTTTCTTCTAAGGTGAAACACAGAAGAGAACTGACAACTCTACTGGTGAACCAGGTTTTCATGCTTCTTTTTTCTACTTATTTATCTGAAATGCAAGTATCACTAAAATGAAAATGCATGGGTTTTTTAGAGCATTTTTTCTGATATACTGAATTACTGAAGTGTCTTAGCAACAAACACCTTTTTAAAATGAAATCATATTTCTAATACAGTTGACAGACACCTAACTTTCAGTAGTATCCAAGAAAACAATTCCACTCTGACAAGGTGCAATCAGGAGGAAATTTTATGTAACACTGCAAGTAATAAATAAATTATGCATAGCAAGACTAAATTCAGAATAAGTATACTGTGAAACAAAATACATTAGAATAATTGAAGAAAGAATTAATTACAGAGTTAGAATATAAACAGTAATGCATCTCAGGCAGAAGCAAACAACAAAATTGAAGGAAAGGTAATTGTGGGCCGAGTTTGTTCAAGAGAAACAACATTTACAGGTGGGCAAATTAATCTGCTCTTACAGGATGACAGTTGCAGAGAACCAGCACAAGCTTTATTCATGTTAGATCCCACCAGAAAGGATGGTATTAGATATACTGTTTATATGTATGGCTTGAGCTCTGGACAGAAGTGCATTTTATTGAGTGAACCAGCACTCCCTACATCTTCCTGATATCCTAATTGCAATTCTACAGTCACTCAAGCAAACAATGTTTTCACAAACAGCAAAATTCAAATAATTTCTTTAAATCTTGAAGTGGCAGAAATTCACTAATACATAAGCCTGTAACTGTGTGGAAATTTCCTAAGAAAGGTAATTTGCAAAACTATGCTTGGGAGGCATTCCACAATCTTAGAGTAAGTAAACAGCACATCTGGTAAACTGAAACTTGACACCATAAAATTCATCTTGGCATCACAAGTTGACACCTGCATTAATTATGTTGTGAACTCTTAAAGCTCTTCTGCACCACACCAAATTCCCTTGCACTTCCAATACGTAACCAAACACAACACGTAAGCAGTTCATTTACCATTCTGACTAAAATATCAACCTTAGCTA
Source organism: Horornis vulcanius (assembly GCA_013401035.1). NCBI lineage: Eukaryota > Metazoa > Chordata > Aves > Passeriformes > Scotocercidae > Horornis > Horornis vulcanius. Next base: position 4,931 of record VZUA01081739.1, on the reverse strand, counting down.
CGCAACATTCTCTATAAACACATTTACAGATACAAAATGTTATTCTGCATATAGGAAACTATGATGCAGGAATCTTATTTCTACATGTGATCTGAAATGAAATTAGAAGTGGGCATCTCTTCTGGTTAAATGTCAAAGTGCAAAGGAGATGGCTGTGGAACCAGAGAGTCAATACACTTAGGTAATTTGGTATTAAGAAGGTCCTCGGAGTTTTAAATGCGTGGAGAAAGTCATGCTTTACATTAACTGACACTTCACTTCTGATTCACAGCTTCATCCAAATCACACATCTCATCAAGAACAAAGCTGACGCACAGGTGGATCCAACTTTGCAAGGCATTACAATAGATGTAGGAAGTTATGTATGTTTAGGTGAAGTCTACACATCATTTTTAGTGATGCTCTTATGGCTGTTCATACTATTGAAATACCATGAAAGCTAGATGGGAAAGACATTGGGAGGCACCTAGTAACTTTAGAAGAGCTTGTAAGAAGAATCCATCCAAACATTTTCCAGGTCATCCCTCCAATAACCTCATTAAGAAAGGGAGATGTTACCTCCCCTCTTCAAACCTCTTCTAGGAAAGAAATAGTTGCAGTAAGTCTTTTTACTGGAAGGATTTACTGAATTGAATTAAATACTGCAAATCTAAAAACTGTCTCCCAGAAGTTTACATATAGTAGACTTTTTTTAGGAGGGTGTATTTGATGAAGAAATGTATCTTTTCCACATCCATATACTGATGTAATACTTCTGAAGTTAGCTGTTGGAATTTCCAGGATTAAGGACTTACCCGAACATAAGATATTTAAATGCAAAGCACTAGAGGCCATTAAGCAAAAATGCAGTTAAAAAAAATTTCCAGCTTTGTTTTTGCTGTGTCAAAACGGGTGAAGGTCTGAAACTTGGCATATAGGCATAGAATTGCCTGTAATAGCTCAGTCCAATGGCCTCCTGTAAAGGAAACTATCCCAACCAGCCCTGTTTTCTTTTTTGCTGGCTCAGGTGGCACTTGTCCAACTACGCAGTGAGGAAATTCAGCACATCCATGCAGCACTAATCCTACTACCCCCATCAGGGGAGCAGGTAAGAGGTGAGCAGGTCCACTGAAAGGTCACATAAGAGCCAGGAGCATGGAATGGAGAAGAAAACTTCTTTGAACAGCATATGCCATTTCTTCAGTTCTAGAAAGAGTTATGGATCGTTATCCTTAAGAAGAAAGAGGAAGCTAACACAGCTTGGTAATATCAACTTCTATTAAGGGGATCAAGGGGATGGACTGCTATGAAGTACTCAAGTAGACATCAAATATTTCAGTTTTCAGATTATCAAGCAAAGGTTCTGCAGTTTTGTGGTCTATTGGTATACTTCAAAGTAACGCCTCATTAATTTGTGCACAAGCCGTT